>CAJHNH020001761.1:12500-55000 GCA_905116865.2 Candidula unifasciata | reverse complement strand
CTAAATGGTTGAGAAATCAGAGCATCAGATCATTCAGAAAGCAGTGGCAAATTGTTGAACATAAAATTGCTTAGCAAAATCACAAACAGCCTGCAAATGCTGCAATTGTTTGCAATTACTAATAAAGGATTACAAGGGCTATTCCAAAATCAACCTCTGATAGGCTGGTTTAAAAAAACAAAACATTTTCCATGCCAACACCATTCAGTGCTTGCACCATTCAGTAGCCTAATTAGCTCACTACACGTCAGTGGACATTCATATTTGTTGAGTGGTTCACTAACCACCAGCAAATAAACATGGACACTGTCACTGCCTGTCCTGCCAGCTGTGAAATTCATGGTGTGATTCGTTTTCTTCAGGCAGAAAGTCAACCTCGAAACTGTTTCGCCTTGTCACTTAGACATAATGGAAGCAGACTAGAGGTCGACAATTGCTAGCAATGGATAGATGAAATATCCAAGACCTAAAATACCAGCATCTACATAGCACATTCCATGGCTGGCAGTTGATGCCTCTTCAGAACCTGATGCTGAAAGGCAGAACAGGACCAGAGAAAAAGAGATTTTCCATTATGCTATTGGAAAGCATGTGACTAACATGTCCAGTTCATGTTCAGAAAAATATTCCACATTTGTCTAACATTGCCTGCATGTATATACCTGCTTTATAGCTGGGGCTGTGCAGAATAAGATGAGACCCGGTGGGTAAAGGTATAAACTAAGTTTTCAGTGTCCTTTAAAAATAAAAGCAAAGGACCCTTTTACAAGCCTTCAGGTGTATTGGGCATATAGGGCCAGATCTCCATTTTATAGACCAATTGGCATTTAGTGGGTGATGTAGTCAGCATCATGCTGGCTGCCTTTACTTCTCTAGGCTCGACCTAGTACCCACTGAAGGATGGGTCGACCTGGGAGCCAAGGTCATTTTTGCAAAAAGTCTGGTGCCGCCAGGACCCGAACCCATGATCAGTGCACTTTACTGAGCGGAAATTCTTGATTATGCATTTCTGACAAACTTTGTAATCCTGCAGATGATTAAAGGTCATGAATAAATTAATTCGGTGACATCTTCACAGTGAGGCTGGGCTCCAGTACTTGGGCTTCTTCGCCTAGTGTTAGCCTCTCACAAGGTCTCTTGATTTTATCCTCGTACTGCCTGCCTCGTGCTCGCTTGCCTTTAGTTAATCCCTCCTTTTATGTATTTTAATAATTTCTGTATTTCACTTATCTCTTTTTTGATCCCTTTCAACAATTGTTTTTTATTTTAATAAACATAATCTTGATCTCTGCTGCAGGTTTAATCTAGACCACTCTCTAGACAAGCAAATGCACAAACCACTATACACTATAGTTTTTTTTCTTCTTACCTAAATCAGTTGGACATTTTAAATAAACCTTGACACACAATCTGAAATATTCATTTGTGGACTAATCAGATGTTTTTGTCATCACACTAGACATCCATCCAGTACTGTCTCCACAGTCAAGGTTGGCTGGATGAAATCTCCAACATTCTCTGTCTTTTTACCTGGTTGCATCCTTCTCAGACTGCTATTCATCTGTTCTTTCATGTTGTCCTCCAACTTATATCATTGCCTCTCTCTTTTGTCTTCAACTTTTTCAGAGAGTATAGTTTTAGGGAATGTGGTAAAATTGCCTCTTTTTTCTTTTTTCTGCCACTCCTTTTTCTTTATCTGAGTTTCTTCATTACCTCTGTATTGGACTATTTTTTTTCCCATATGCCTGTATAGGTTTTGATGCCCCATTTAAAAGAAAAAGAATAAACCCACTACCCCCTTCAAAATCGGAGTTCATATGCCTAAGAGGCAAGGAATAATCTGCATACAAAACTCAAATTATGGAACAAGATAAAATTTCAGAAGTTGATGAACAACCGGAAATTTCTACCTAAATATACAGCCAGTGAACGCTAAGAAGGAAAGCAGTTCCCATGCAATGTGACCTGTTCTTCTGTATATTCACATCCCCAAAGACTTCATTAAATTTTTTAGTTGCTCGTTGACTGTCAAGGTTTCTGCACCATACAGCAGGTCGTAGTATAGACAACAATCATCAGTTCTCGTTAACAATGTTTTGCTGAGCTCTCCAAATGTAAAGGTTTGCCATGCAAAGTGCTGAATTTATCTTATTTTTGTATGCCAGATGTCTGCTTGAAAGTGAACTTCAGTTAACATATATTATATTTTTACAGAAAGGAAAGAATTGAGTGTATTCAAAAATTACAATGAAGGAGAGCCATCTTGCAGACTGTATCTAAAAAATCTGGCCAGGAATGTAACAGAAGAGGTGAATCAAATTGCCATTATATTTATAGAAATGTCTTTTTCTTCATTCACCTTTAAAAGTGTGGTTGGCATGGTCTATTGTAGTTTGCTGTAAAATTATTATTATTTTTTTTTCTGTCAAAATGGGGTCTAGATCCTATACATTGAAGTAAAATGTCTTCCCATCTGTTTTTGAATATGTAATTTTCATTTCATTATGTTTTTATAATCTTTATTATCATCTACCCTTTTTTTTTTCAATCATAGAATATATTCGCTTGATGGCCATTAGTTTTAAAGAAAGATTTTCAGAGTGGGGGGAGTTGCCGTGGCGTTGGTGGCTAGAAACCCGCATGCGGATCAGAAGGTTGTGGGTTAGCGTCCCTGGCGGAGCCGGACTTTTTTCAAAATGACCTTGACTCTCATTTGGACACAGCCTTGAATGGGTACCAGGTGCAGTCCTGGGAAGTAAAGGCAGCCGGCACGATGTTGACCCCCATCACCAACCAAGTGCGGGATTGGTCTATTAAATATAGATCTAGCCTTATATGCCCAGTACACCTGAGGACATTGAAAAGGGTCCTTTTACTTTAAGTGTTTAGACTAATAGAACTTCTGTAAAGATGATTTAGGTCAGTCTAGGAGACTAAAGACATATAAGCAATTTCAAGGGAAGATTTTCTGGTAATATTTTAACTTAAAATTGAGCTATATTGGGAGGTCTACATTGACGGTGAAGAGCTTGAGACAGTAGACCTTTTTACCACATTGAATAAACTATTGCTGGAACAACAAAATCAACATCTGTATAGGTAAGGCACCAACAACAATGAGCAGACTGACAAAGAGAGTTTGGGAGAACAGAAAGCTTACAGTCAAAACAAAAACCCTTGTCTATCAAACTTGTGTTCTCAGCACTCTGCTTTATGGCAGTGAAACTTGGTCAACCTGTTTGCACCAGGAGAAATGGCTAAATAGCTTTCACATGCGATGCCTAAGAAGAATACTTGGCATTAAGTGGCAGGACAAAATCTCGAACACTGAGGTACTGGAAAGAGCAGTTACTTCAACAGTCTTTTCCATGCTCAGTCTACGAAGGCTCAGGTGGCTGGGTCACACATGGAGGATGGCAGTGTCCCTTTACGGTGAATTAAAGACGGGAAGAAGATGTAGAGGCCGCCCTCTACTGCGGTATAAAGATGTGTGCAAGCAGGACATGAATGATACAAGTATTGAGGTGGACTCATGGGAACAAAATGCCATGGACAGTGTTGTGTAGAAAGGGCATATCAGGAAGGGAATGAGAGTGAAGGAAGAAATGATTGCAGAAAGGATGAGAGCTGAGCATCTGAAAAGAAATGGATTAAACACAAATGTTGACAACAATGGTCTTGAAATTCCATGCTATCATTGTGGAAGACTTTTCTTGACATGGGCGGGTCTTGCTAGTCACACTCGCCATCGCCATGGGTGGGAGTCTTATGCCTCCTCATAGCGCAGTATAACACTATTGTCTGGAAAGACGGAAAGGTGCTCATCAGTCATCATTGGGAGGTCTTTGCTGGAGCTGTAGAGTTTGTGTGATAAGTGGCCAGCTGCACTAGGGATAGAGACTCAACCAGATGAGATAAAATCTGGTGCAGGTAAATTGACAATGTCACTTTTAGTTCCCTCTGGCTGATCACAGACATCTTCTTCTTAAAGTCCATGCCATGTGGCTTCGATAGTCATGTCTGTCCACAGACTTCTTTCTCGCGTACTTTCAGTCAACACTTTAAAACCACATCTCAGCAGCTTCGAAATAATTTTTCATTTATCTACCAACTGTCTATGATTCACTTCCCTATATCAGGATAGGATTTATGTAACTTTATAGAATTATCTTTCTCATCTCAATTGATAAAGAAGGATTGCAAAGAATATCAGATTGCTTGAGGTTTGTCTCGTTTACTTTGATATTGCATTTCTGTGGCCAGTTTTCTTTGTAATTACTGCTACTTCTGTTTTTTCTACTGATAGAACTAAGACCGTTGTTTTGACTTCTGCTACAATTTTGTCCATCATTTCTTGCAGTTCTGTTTCATTTTCGGTGATCAAACTATATTGTCAGCGTATCACAGTTTGTTAACAATATGCCCACCAACCGATATTCATGGCATACCATGTATGGATCTAATTATTCTTTCACTGTACACATTCTTCTTCTTTCTTCTTCTTGTTCACTGGCTGTGAATTCCGGCGGTAAGTCGCGGTTGTTCGCCCAAATAGACTTTTGGCTTTTACCTTGACCTGAGTTTTGCGTGTACATCCGTTTTACTGGCTTATTTGTTTGCAGTTCTCGTTTCCCGCCTCTCCGGCAGATGTACTCCGACTTCGAGGGAAGACGTCAAGCCTATTTCTAGGTTGACTGTGGCCATTGTTTTGTGTGGGTCAAGATGTTGCCTCATTTGTGTGGTGTCCTCTTTGACCTATAACAGGTGTGGCCCCCTGGAATATCGTCCTTAAGGCAGCCCTAGGTAGAATTATCAGCCCTCAAGGGAAGGCAGGGACAGATCATGGGCATTTCCCGCCATCCAAGGAGGCTTCCATAAATGCAGAGCTGACACATGGTTCTGGGCTCACCCAAGGAATCGTCACGTCCTGCCCATGACTGCTTAACCTCACAACCGTGTATTGAGCTTCCCGCGCTACAAGGCTGCACTTTTCAGAGATCAGTGGGGAGCGGCCCGCAGGTCCAGGACTTTTGTGGCCACACAAATAGGTACATTCTTTTTCATCGCACGTTAGACACCTTTAACGTTGTTTCAGTTGTGCCCTTAGCACGACAGAATGGGGAAGCAAAATGCGTCAGGCGTGGCTTCACCTGTTTGGTTCCAGCACTCAGGCGAGTGGGACCAGTGGATACGGACATTTGGACTTTTTCCAAATCGGTACGAATTATGATCGTCAGACTTTGAGCTTGCATGTGTGCCGTGGGGTATAACTTTGTCGGACATTATTTCCTAGCCAGCATATGAAAAGTTGTTGCCGTAGTGTACCTCAGCGCGGTGAGAACGACACAGAGGATTGACAGAGGATGTACGTAGGTAGGATCTTGCTGCGAGGAGTCGCCCACAAGAGATGTTACTCGTCTTGGCTGCGGGTAAATCTCTCGATCAGAGAGATTTACCCGCAGCCAAGACGAGTAACATCTCTTGTGGTCCGATATTCATGGCATACCATGTATGGATCTAATTATTCTTTCACTGTACACATTGATTAAAGCGGATGATAGTGCACATCCCTGTCTAATGTCTTTTGTTTAATGTTTTGAAAAGTTCCAACTTGGTTGTCAGTCCTTATGCTGCTTCTTGTTGTCATTACATGTTTTTTGCTATTCTCAGATCTTTAAAATCAGTGTTCAAGGTTTCCAAAATTCGAATAATTTCTTTATGTTTCACTTTATCAGATGCTTTAGTGTAATCAGTGAAGCACAAATACAGATTTCTGTTCATTTCATTCATTCTTTCTGAAAGTGTTTTCAAGATAAATATGGCATCATGGACCATAAGTAAACAAAACAAGTAAATTTCCATATCATTGGCACATAGGGCACATGTTGCTTGATCCACTTTGTATAAGCCAATCAGAACGCTGTGATATTGCTTTTTGTAAAATGTGACTTATTAGCAATTTGTATAAATCAGAATCAGAAGTGTTGAGCTGAAGGGTGCAGATATTGCAGCCTAGCTGTAAACCACAACAGGAACCACCCTTTTGAGGATAATCACAGGATGAGAAGAAGTCATTATAACTCATTCAGGCTAATGTCATTGTTAACACTTGCATTTTAATCCATGTCTGATTTACTTCACATAGGACATTCACTGGATCTATGGCCGATATGTAGACTGGGAGAATGAGCTGGAAACAAACATGTGAGTTGTAAATTTTCAATGCAATGTCAGGGAAATCTTATTAGCGTTCACCAGTTGTAAACTTCATGGGGAAGTTGTGGATGTTCGACCACTCCTATACTTTGGTCTTGATCAAGGAGTTGAGTTAGGCATGCACATCTGTTTCACTATGTATCAATAAATATTAAGAGTTGGACTCTCTTCCACCTCTGTTAAGTGAGATGGATCTTCTGTTTGTTCTTTAACATGTGATGTGTAAGCTGGCCTTCTTTTTATGATGTTGTCCTTGAAGTTGTTCCAACGTATGCAGATTTTTTCTGCAATGAATCTCTTGGCTCTAATTCATGCAGTCTTTTCAGACACATTGATAAGTTCTTCAACACATCATGCCTGAAATATAAACGTTCACGTTGAGAAACACAGAACAGCTGATGACCTGTTGTGTATTATCCCAATAATGTGTCTCGGTCAATGCACCACAGATTGGACACCTAGGGTAATTATACAGAACATTAAATATGTTGTTACCTGACTAAACAAAGCATTTACAATGACTGATACCTCAGGTCTCACCTGCATTCATAACCACTCACATGGACAGTAGGTGATGTTCGGCCATTGCAAGATGTCAGGCTTAACAAGATGGCCAAGTTTTCTTGGAACCCACGGTCAAAGCTTGATCAGACATTTACTTGTTTATTGATTCACTCAACTTTCACTCTTCCAGCGCCACCTGACATCACATTCCTAGTTTTGAAAACAAGACTCAACTATCTCAATCTCTTATGGCTCAAATAGGCTTGCACTTTCCTCATGAGCTTCCAGACTGTTCTCAGGCATTCATGTTTTCTTTGCTTGGTATGCTGTTGGCTTTGATTTGACACTTAGTTTGGTCACACATACATTATTCTCACTACCACCCACTGAGAATAATTTATGATAATGAGATACAGTCTTAACGGCGAAAATGACCCCTCACATCCTCTCACTATGTGCTTATTATACGTCTTTAGTGTGGCTGTTTATGTTTGTTAATACCAGTTTTGTCACATGGCCAGAACAGTTATTATTCCTTTATTCTTTAATAAATAATGACTTAATTCATTCTTGGTTTTCATCAAATATGTCTAATTTTATCTCCCCAGTTATTCTGATAGCTGTCCTAAAACATCTCATCTGTATGGTTATAATTTAGAGGTGACCTAAAATATAATAAAATGATTGTATATGTGATAGCAGCATAGGTAGAACTGGTTAATGATAGAGAGAAATTTTAAAATACTAAATGAGGGAAAATTCTCTGCAGGACAAGCATCTGTATTAGGATGATGATAGTTAAACACATTTACATCTCGTTTCTCACAGATTTGATATCAAACTCATGAAAGAGGGCAGAATGAAAGGCCAAGCTTTTGTCACTTTACCAAATGAGAAATGTGCTGTAAAGGCAGTCAGAGATACTAATGGTCTTCTCTTGAAAGACAAGCCAATGGTTGTGGTATCCTTTTTTGTTGTTGTTGTCTCAACATCATAATCATTATCATCATCATTCATGTGCTTTGCCATATAGCATAGACCAGGGCTATTCAGCTAAGTTTACTCAGGGGCCATAAGTTATAAAATGGGGATCGTCATGGGATAGAAGCCCAGTCCTAGCATACAAGGATCATTAATCCAGTATAGCTGGCAATGATCCGCGTGCCACTTGCTAGTTGAATAGCCCTGGCATTGATGTTCATGTCTGTACACAAATCTTTGGTGTACATTTAGTTATGTGTCTCTATCACTGTGACTATCCAGTGCCAGTCTTGTACACTGTTGGATTCTTGGCTTGAATGGGAATGGTTTCCCTTGTTGGATCTGGTTCCCTGTAGTTAGGGAAAGGGGGGAGAATAGACCCACTGCCCCCTTGACAAGCATTTTGTAAAAGTCAACTAATTAAGGGTGTTTCCTTCAAAGTCAGAGTGAATCTCCCTGAGAGGCAAGAAACCAACAGTCTGCATACAAATAGTTCAGTTCTGAAAAATGGATGTGCATGCAAAACTCAAGTTCTAAAACAAGACTAAGTCCAGAAGTTGATAAACAACCAGAACTTTCCGTCAGAGTTTACAGCCGGTAAACTTGAAGAAGAAGAAGAGTGCGATGGGTGTTTAGTGTCTTTTGGATGTTTTCTTCATGGTATGCAGGTGTGTTTGGTATACAGATTTTCTGTCTCTGTGCCACTTGGTGGTGCAATGATGCTTGACAGGCTAAATGCTAACAAGACCCTTTGGGAGCAAGTAAACATTGCCGAAGCCCAATAGATCATCACAGTGTGAAAAAAGTGGTGCGGCGGAGAATGGCCAGGGAATGTGGCCGACACTCAACACTGAAAGTAAAGGCAAGGCGGACATGCAATGAGACTGCTACATTGGAAGTAGAACAATGCGCTAGCTGCTGAAATTAGGAATAGAGTATTATGGTAATTTCAAGAGTGCTTGGATGATGGTTCTTAACTCAACTCAACTCATATTTGTTTATCTCAGCTCACCTAAACTCAAAATCTGCTAAGTTCATGGCAGCTTAACTTAAACCCTTCTCAGCTAATCTTAGTTCAACTCAGCTCAGCTCAACTCATCTCAGCTGAACACATTGGAAAGGAGAGCTCTCCAGCACAGTCTCAATGTAGTTGGTACTTTGTTACCAGGTTAGGAGAATAGCGTTCACACCAGCTTGACACCATGTATTTTTCATAGCTCAGGTTAAGTACCAGTGAGTTGTTTTAAGTCCTCAAAATAATTCATTTACCACCTTTGTCATCATTGGTTGAGTTGTCGTTCCTCTATTTATCATAGCCTGCCTGTCAACCGGAAGGTCATGGGTTCAGATTCTCATCGAATCAGTATTATTTTTCCTTCTGCTTCTTCTTCTTCTTCTTAGTGTCACATTGTTTCTATGCAAGATAAAAGAGAAATGAAATACATTTTTAAAGCTTGTGTGTATATATATATATGTATATATATGTGTGTGTCTGTGTTAAAGAACGTGTATATATGGTCGCATCTGTGGCTTAGGCATTGCGAACACACTTTGTATGCCTGGATTCAATCCCAGCTGGAGGTGATTTGGCAGCAGATTGCCTTGCATTGGTTTTGACACAGGTATTGAGAGCTGACCTTCAGCAAGCAGTGGCAAACAACATAAAATTTGTTTGCAAAAACCACATCAGCCAAAAAAAATGCTGAAGTTGGTTCTGCAACGTCCTCTAAAGAACACACAACTAACTTAAAATATGTTTTTGTGCACACATGCATCAGAGAGACAAAGACTTGTTAGCCTTGCACGACATACTTGTTGAGGGGAAAGTGGCGGCAGGTCCCCTCCTGCCCCCCCCCCCCTTTTTTTTAAGGGGGGTTGCGTCGGGAACTCACACGGGGAAGATTTGTTTTAGTATGGATCTTGGTTCCTGAGTCGATCCAGCCTAAAATGGGTACCATGTAATGTTCTGGGAAGTAAAGGCAGCTGACATAATGTTGATCACCTAGACCACCAAATGCTGATTGGTTCATATGAAATATGCGTCTAGCATCCTGTTTCGAATGCACCACTTGGATAAAAAAGGGTCCTATACTCTTCTTTTACTTTACCTCTAATTTCAGTTAACATGTTTGATGTTATCTATTTTTTACAATGAATACTTGTATGTTGTTAACCTTAACCTTCTTCCAGCAATTTGCCAGGTCAGCCAAAGTCAAAAGTGACGAAGGAGCTAAAAAGATTAAATAATGTAGCTCGTTATACAAATTCTTCTCGGAATGAAAGGATTTAGGAAGCAATGGAACGCTACTGAACATACCTAGTATAACAGCAAAACACCCAACAAATCCTTGGATTAGTTTGCGACGTCCACTAAAGAATATGCAGTCATGTAAATGAAGTGAGCAGAATGTTCATCAGTTGTTACATGCCTGATGTCCCAAGTCACTTCCTCACATTCTCGAAATTTGGTTATATGCCCTGATGTCCAAGTCACTTCTTCACAGTCTCGGAATTTGGTTATGTGCCCTGATGTCCAAGTCACTTCTTCACATTCTCAGAATTTGGTTATGTGCCTGATGCCTAAGTCACTTCCTCACATTCTCGGAATTTGGTTATGTGCCCTGATGTCCGTCACTTCCTCACATTCTCGGAATATGGTTATGTGCCTGATGTCCAAGTCACTTCCTCACATTCTCGGAATTTGGTAACATGTGGAATAAGACTGCTTTGTCTATTTCAAGTAATGGTTATGAGAAAATCACTGCAGGAAGATCAGAGGAAATCACAGTGAGCAAGTTTATAAAGTGTTAACTGTTATTGTTTTTTCTGCATTGGTTAAACTACTAACATGTTTTATTATTTAGTTGGTTTTGTTTTTCTTGCTTCACACCTAATCATGACATTTAAACGTGTTCGTTTATTTTATATTTTTCTTCTTTGTTGTTGTTTTGAATGTATTAACTGCCACAATAAGCTCACCTGCCAATCTAAAAGTTGTGGTTTCAAATCCAAACGGAGTGGGACTTAAACAGAATTAATCGTGGCTCCCAAACTGACTTTGCCTTAAATGGCTACTAGGCAAAGTCTTGAAAAGTAAAGGGAACTGGTGTGATGTTGACCACATCACCCACTAAGTGTTGATTAGTTTATCAAATATAGGTCAAGCATGATGTGCCCAATACTCCCCATGTGGGTTCCAGGGCCCCATTTTGGCAGAAAATAAGAATAGTCCCACTGCCTGCCTAACAAGCTTATCATAGAAGGTGACTAACTAGAAGTCTAAGTCAGAGTGTATCTGCCTGAGAGGCAAGGAGCCAACAAGTGATTGTAAATAAGCATATAAATAAGCCAGATCTGTAAAAACTGCATGCAAAACTCAAGTTCTGTAACAAGATCAAAGCCTAGGAGTGGGTGGAAAACCAGAGTTTACAACTCGGCTTTGCTAAGAAGAAATACCCAATACACCTGAAGGCGTGGAAAAGGGTCCTTCAATTCCCACAGTAGCCAGTAGTGTTTTTGTCCCTCAACCTGTCATATGAATAATTAAGTGTGTTCAGCTTGTTTTGTGCTCTTCACTGACTGCTTCACTTTTATTCTGGTGGTTTGGGGTCTCCATGGTGAAGTGGTCAGGTAGTTTTCTTTTGGGTTCATGGGAGTTTCATGCTTTTTTGTGTGTGTTTCTTGGGGATCATTGTGGGAGTTTGTGCTTTGTGTAAGGCAGCTAATCATACCATGGAGAAAGAACCTTGTACTGTCAGTGTCAAGACTTGGACATTGACTAAAGATCACTCAAGAAACCTGACCACCTGCAAAATGAAATGTTTGACAAAAGTCATGAACAAAGGTAGAAAAGTTTGTGTGAGAAATAAAATTTAAAAAAAAAGAGCTATTGAACAACACCTATAATTAAATGCATTGAAAAACAAAGACTGAAATGGTTAGGTTATTTAACGAGAATGAATCCAATAATGTCAGCAAGCAGAGTACAATATGAAAGTAGAAATACAAAGATGGAGAGCGCGACCAAGAAGAAAATGGATAGATTAAAGGAATCGCTGGTACCTTGAGACTCCACAACATCGCAGCATACCAAGCGTTCCCTGACCCAGATACTGAGCATCTCTTTTTGAGGTTTGAACAACGGATCAACATCATAACCAATACGTGTTCCGTTCTTCTAACTCAAGTCTGAGTCCGAAAAAGCTCAGCACAGTTCATAGGCTCTGTCGCACCAGCGAGGATCCTGAAATACTTTGGGTAAATTTTTAACTCCAAATTTTTGTCCCGGCAGCGCCGTTAGGCTACTGTTTTCGATTTCCAACTGCCAAATGATTTTTTTTTACGTGCGCAACAACGCACACGGACGTCTGATCTCACTACCCAGAGACCAGGAGGGAATTACTAGAAGTCCAAGTCCACGTGAAAATTCCCCAGCCCTTACAGGGGATTGAACCCGGAACCTCTAGCACTCGAGGTAGACACCATCCCTCACCCCTTGAGTATATCTTAACCTGCGAAGCCTAGCCCTACAAAGCAGAATATAAACAAATGAAAAAAGACAAAAGAAAATTATGCTAGACTTTAAAAAATTTTTTTATTGACTGAGGTTCTAACTTGCCTGCTGCCGGATCGCCCCATATCTACTCCGGTAGAAGGTAGTTGTTTCCAACCAGGACATCACACAAGCGATAAACACCCGGTGACACAAAGTACCACCATGCGGTTGAGGATCACCCGTGGAGAGGTCCCTGAAACTTTCAGCCGTTAAGCCATATTTATATCTATGCCCCGGCTATATTCAGGGCCCCTGGCAGAAGCGAACAAAAAATTGCATCCCGCGAGGTGATGATTTTATTGAAGTATCTGCTCCGACTGATTGACTTTCCACCCCACCAGGACATCACACAAGCGATAAACACCAGATGTCACAATGTACCACCATGTGGGTGAGGATCACCGTGGAGAGGTCCCAGAAACCGCGTTCAGCCTCTAGGCCAAATTTATGGCCAGGCTATATTGAGGCCCCTGGCAAAAGCCAGAGTAGGGCTTCAAATAAAGAAAAATGGCATCCTAAAAAGGATGAAAAGTGATCTAATCTGCCCCGTTCCTGTGACAGTGGAAATAACACAGACGTCCTTTGCTGTCCCTTTTGAAAACAATAAAAACTGTGGAAGCCACCCGTCATTACATCAACCACAACCAGCCTAAAAGCACTTGGAGGACATACTCTCCTGCGGATCAGAAGGTCCATTTCTAAACCTTGTGATGCAAATGAACAATAAACATAAACACGGACTTGTCTTTAATTGTTAACGATTTTTTTTTTACACACAGTTTATTGTTTTTGCCCCTTGTAATTCCAAAACTATTTCGCTTGCATTACATAAATTATATCCCTTTTATTTCATAACTTTGTGTTGCCTCTTGTTGGCAGTTCCACGTTTTTTTTTTTTTTTACAATAGTGTAAATCACTTCTTGTCGAAAGTTTTTGTTTTTAAAATATAAATTTACTGGAGAAAGAACAGATTTACATGTGTCCGTCATCATGTGATAATGATATGTAGCTTTTGAAACGATTTCTTCGATAACAAACATGGTTTATTTGCCAGTATTTGTGGTTTTGTGTGTGTGTGTGTGTTTTTTTAAAATCATTGCTGCAAGTTGTGTGTGTGTGTGTGTGTGTGTGTGTGTGTGTGTGTGTGCAGTTAATGAACTCATTCTCTGAACTGAAAACCAAGCATGCAAATATCTGTCAGCTGCGGAAAAAAAATGAAAGCCAGTAAAACATTTTGTGAACAATATAACAGTAGTATTTTGTTTTTCGGAGCCTTTGTGGTATAGCGGCTAGACATTCGCCTGCGGATCAGAAGGTCATGGTTTCAGAGCTCAGCGGAGCTCCATAAATGATCTTGGCGTCCAGATAGACCTGATACTAATATGGGTACCTGGTAAAGTCCTGGAAAGTAAAGATGCCGGCGGGATTTTGACTACATCACGAGCGAATGTTGATCAGCTAATTAAAATATAGATCTAACAGTATGTGTCAAATACGCATGATGGCATTGAAAAGGGCCCTTTAATATGTTGTTCTTATAGTCACAAGTAATGGATCTGTATCTAGGCCTTGGGGAGTTGTTCAATTTTTAGAGACCAACACTTTTTGGGTCATGCACTGATGTCACTTTCTATGCCTTTACTTGTTTGGACATTTTGTGGTGTCCATTTTCAGGCTGGGTCGACACGGGATTCCCCATGTCATGCTTACCAATAGACCTCATTGTGATTTACATACGTGGCCACAGCAATGACAAGGAAGACTGCATTTTAGAGAGCAAAAAAAAAAAAAAAAACAATTATCATTACAAGAGGAGTATACATTTTTTTATAAGAAGTTAAGAGTGGTTCGTGCTTTTGTATGTAAGTTATACCCCACCAATACATCACACAAGCGATAAACACCCGGTGACACTAAGTGCCACCATGCGGATGAGGATCACCGATGGAGAGAGGGTCCCGGAAACCCTGTTCAGCTATTAGGCCGTATATCAGGCCCGGCTAAATTTAGGGCTCCCAGTAAAAGCCGGAGTGGGGCTTCAAAATAACTTAAAAATTAACCCGACAAGTGGATGACTCTCGTGCTTTTATCAGATCAAGATTCATATAAGAAAGAAATCTGTTACATCTTCTGCTTCATTATGTAAAATTTGAAATTACATCTCAAGCTTAATGGCCGACCAGAAAAGTAATTTCAAATACCCATTCAACCTCCAGTCAAGTTTTATTTTGGCACCCCAGACGGCTAGATTAGCCCATTATAGCCTGTAACTCAATGACGGTAAAGTGTCGTTAACATTTGTTGGGCATTTTGTAGAGATTATCTCCCAGCCCTTAAGAAAGAGAAAAGGGGCCTTTGAGCTGAAATGCTGTAGAAAGATTATCAGAATATCTTGGACGAAAAAGAGGAGAAATACTGACACCTTGAAAGATCTGAACATCAAGGAAGATTGGCTAATAAATTGCATCCTGTCTCGGAAGCTGAAATATTTTGGTCATATCAAGCGCAACGGCGGATTGTAAAAAAATTATAGCAGAGGGCATGGTACCAGGAAGGAGAGGCAGGGGCCGATCAACACGAAGATGGGCACAGGATATCAGTGACTCCTTGAGTATGAAAGTACATGAGACAGGAGAGCTGGCGAAAGACCGATTTTCTTTCAGGCAGACCGTGATGAGACCGACGTTCTGCAAAGGACCTGCTACATTGTGATGATTGTAGAGAAGGGAAAAAAAAATATGAAAATGTGGGCATTGTTAACAGGGTTGCCTATTGGCTGGCTGATAGATGAATTCGTCGGTGGTCGGGACAATATTGGGGTCTCTGACCTGGCACAAAAATGGTCGCTTCAGAGACTGCAACCGTTGTCTTCGGACCCAGACAATGTTTGTCTTTCTGAGCATATTTAATCACAGAGAAAGCATGCGCATGAAGAGATCTGTATCTCCAGACATGCTGTTGTTTTTGTCACTGCTGTGATCTCAATAGTCTGACAACTTGCGGTCAAGGCAACAGCACCAGAATCTTGCTTCACAGTTCTAACTCGAACCTGAGCCGTAAAATCCCACGAGCTTCCCACATGGAGAACCTCTGACTCATCTGTATAAATGACAGCATGTCCCTCCAGAGAATTCGCGAAAATCAAAACCTGAACTTCTGCCTCCACACTGGCCGGACTTTCTTGTATGTATTTTCTGTCTCCTCGGGTGCAAACAGAAAAGGTCGTATAGCACTCTGTTGATACTTGTACCAATTCCTCACCAAGTCCGATATACTCAAGTGAAACCACAGATTTTCCTCTTTTTAACCTTGCGTTTTTTTTTTTTAAATACTTTTTTTAAACAATAATAATAATGTGCTGACGGTCACACCAAAACTTGTAAAAAGAACATCTTGGTGGGGGGTGTGGGGGGATGGGGGGGGGGGTGTGAGGGTTGTGTGGCTTGAGGTGCCTAAGCTAAGTCTCCAGCGCCCCTGCACATGAGCAAAGATTATGGTAATGTAAAAGCGAAGAGAGAGACGATAGATTCTTATCCCTGCTCGTGGCCTGCCTGCATGTGTGCATTTCTTTTATTTTAGCTCTTATCTAAAAACTCGTTGATGTTCTGACTTACGGTTTAATACACGCGTCTAGTGATTACGTCAAAGCTTTGTATAACGCGCGCGTGTCAAACTATCAAACTAGTTTGCTGGTGTTTTGTTATCAGTCGGTTGCACAAGGCATGTCGTATCTCATGTTTCCTGCACTCCTGCTGTCTACATAGGTGCCAACAGGTCTTTAAACACAGCGCCGTGTCATGAACGCCATTAGCAATTCTTCAAGATCGCTGTCACGTCCGTCTTTCTATCCTAACGTTATGTCTACACTTACCTTACCTAATCCCAGCTGGTTTGTGTATCACAAGAGGAAGTTTTCTTCTTTTCATCATCATCATCATCGTCATCATCTGTTTCCACTTCTGCCATTAAGCATTGTGGGGAGGAACAGTTTGCCACCCATTGCTTGATTTGCAGTAATGGCTATTGTCGTTCTGCGTCGATGTAGAAGCTCTTTAATGCCATCAATCCATGTTTTTCTAGGCTGGCCTCTTGGTTTCGTATTAGGTCTGTTCATTTGTAGCGCCTACGTTGGTAGTTGTTCTGGCTGCATTCTTACTAGATGACCAAACCATTTGATCTGTTTCTCAATGAATTTGCTTCGTGGTGTTGTTGCTACTGTCTGTCTGATAATATCGTTTCCAAATTTGTCTCTTGATAGTTAAATTGGCCGCTTTTGTCAGACATTTCATTTCGCGTGTGTTAATTTCACTTAGGTTTAGCCTTTGATAATGTCCACGTCTGGCACTAGTAGCACAGTGTTGACATGAATATGCTGTTTATAATCTGTTTCTTGACGCTCATACTTATGTTTGAAGTCTTAATACGGGTTTTAGTTGGTATATAAGTGCACTGTCTCGTTGGCATCCTGTTTCTGTTTCCCGATCTATTCTCCCGTCTTACGATAATATATACAGAGTCTGCACAGAACCACTCCTCAACTTTATACATAGACAATAAATCAAATGGTTTTGAGATTAGCATCAGACAGGAAACCACAGAAAGCAGTGTTATACAGATTCAGCGGTACCAGATCCAGGGATCTAACACGCAGAACATGGACCACAACAATATCAGAGACACTGAAAAGTACTTTATACGAAGCGGACAGAAGGGTCCGTTCCAAAGATCTCTTTCTGTCCTGACGCCGCGAGGCATACTAGAGAAAAGAAGCAGAATAAGAAAAGCACTTCAACAAAACTGTGTCCTTTGTCTCAATATAGCACATTGTTCCGAGAGAGAGAGAGAGAGAGAGAGAGAGAGAGAGAGAGAGAGAGAGAGAGAGAGAGAGAGAGAGAGAGAATGAGAATGAGAGAGAGAGAGAATGAGAGACGATGAGCGAGCCTTGAGACAATTTGGTTTGTGTATCCAGACACAATTCTTGGATACTAAATTATACGGCTTGGTAGGTTAATTCATTATTTGATTGTATCGGGCCACTGCTAGATTTTGCCAATCTGTCGGCTATTTCATAGACTATGCGGCATTTTTTTTTGGGGGGCCTTATTTATTTTTGTCGTAAAGTCACTGGTCTTCATGGTCTCATTTCCCATGCACTTGAGTAAATGCTAGTTCACACAATGCTGCCCCGATATGCTGTGTAGCAGATGTTTCCGATCAAGCTTCAGTCTTTAAAAAAATTAGCATGGGACCCCGGGCAGGTACCCAGCGTGCGCATGCGTCAAGTCGGCCCTGCTGACTGGACTTTAAATAATACATTTCTGCAGGGAGCAAAATTGTGTTTATGTTAACCGAGTGTTCGTCTTAACTCTTTCGGTTCCTAAGCAACACCCGGCGTGTGAACGATTTTACTCCCTGGTTGCCTTCCATAGCTTATTGCTGTGTCTTACTTCTATAATTTGGTCAGAACACAGCCCCTAAATCTGGCTTCTCCAGTTGGTCAGTACAACGATGTATACAGTCACTTTGAAAGTAAAGCGTTCATAACTTTGCATTATGATTATTTCGTCACTGTGGTATCTACTATGAAATCTTATGGTATTGAACGGGTTAAGCGAGTTCTGTTTTTTAACGAGGTTTTAATGTACCATTGGCTCCTTTGTCGACCCAGCAACAATGTGAACCAGTCAGGGCGGCTGGCATGTTGTTGACTGCATCACCAGTCCAAAATGATCAATAAATATATGGATCCAGCATCATATACCAGATGCACCACTAGCATAACAAGTCCCTTTACTTTAAGAAAAAAAGGAACTACCCCCGCAAACGTGGCAGCATCCGTGGCTTAGGCTTTGCATTCTGACTCGTAATTCCAACGTACCGCAAACGAAACCCACCGCTGGCTGCGTGGACTTTTATCGTCGTATGTATGTATGTATGTATGTATGTATGTATGTATGTATGTATGTATGTATGTATGTATGTATGTATGTATGTATGTATGTATGTATGTATGTATGTATGTATGTATGTATGTAGGTAGGTAGGTAGGTAGGTAGGTAGGTAGGTAGGTAGGTAGGTAGGTAGGTAGGTAGGTAGGTAGGTAGGTAGGTAGGTAGGTAGGTAGGTAGGTAGGTAGGTAGGTAGGTAGGTAGGTAGGGTAGGTAGGTAGGTAGGTAGGTAGGTAGGTTTGTGTGTGTGTGTGTGTATGTATATGTGTGTGTGTGTGTGCGTGCGTGCGCGCGCGCGCGTATGTATGTATTTATGTATGTATGTATGTATGTATGGATGGATGGATGTATGGATGGATGGATGGATGGATGGATGGATGTATGGATGGATGGATGGATGGATGTATGTATGTGTGTGCATGTTCGTGTGTATGTGGATGTATGTGTGTACTGGATGCCTATGTGTTTGTGTGTAAGTGAGTGATTGGGCTTGTGTGTGTATGTGGGTGTGTGTGTTCGCGCGTGAGCGTGCGCACATATTTTACCACCCATGCTTTTGTTTTTGACTTCATATACATAATATGCATATCATTACATGAATATAACATGCTTCATTGATGAAATACAACTGCTGTGTGAAAGATGGAAGTTTGGAAGGGCCGAATGTAAGACAGGACTGCGTGCCTAATTTGTAACCCTTTGAAAATAAAGTTCGTTCGTTCTTGTCCTTGTCAGCATTTTTGAAAAAAATGTAAACCTACATCTAGTTTTCGTGTTGCTTTATTTGCAGTACTTGAACAACAGACACAGATTGAAAGTATACAATCAGTATGCTTACACTTAACTCAGTAACAGGAACTTTCCAAAACATCAGATTGCACGCGTTTTATAGGGTAGCACTCTCCGGTGGTCAACTCCAGCTCATTAGTTTTCCATGAGTTGTAGATTTTTTCATTGTATGCGGGATAGGCTATCAAAATAATCTCCACGCATCGTTGCATATGTGAAATGATTTTCAAACAATCTTAGGCGTGAGTCAATTACTGAAATTTTATTGTTAGGGGTACACAAATTATTAGTCAAACAAAGATCAAATAAACTAGCCGCCTCAAGAAAACAACAGCACCTGTGCAATTGTAAATTATAAAATCATAAGGATGTGAAAAATCTAAGGCCACGTGCAAAAGTTCACGTTGATCCCTGCAGGAGTTTTCCTGACATTTGTTAAAGAATGTCGGCATAGCCTTTGAAACACACTTTAGTGCTTATTCATCCTGACACTGTGTACTGATTCACAATGTATGCCGTGTCTACTTTCACTTAACACGTTTCAGAATTCAGAGATTGGCTATATCCCGGAAGATAAGAATGCCCTTCTCCTCCTCGGTCTTTTACCCACCTGCCCGGTCTTTTACCCACCTGACAGTCCACTGAAACCCGCACATGTATTGCATATACACTGACTGACTCCTAGACACTGCATGGAGTTATTCTAGTTGCGCATGGAATTTCTGCAGATATGACGACACCTAATGTTATCTATAATTTGCATCGGTATCTCAAGCATTCGCGTTCTCTCTCTCTCTCTCTCTCTCTCTCTCTCTCTCTCTCTCTCTCTCTCTCTCTCTCTCTCTCTCTCTCTCTCTCTCTCTCTCTCTCTCTCTCTCTCTCTCTCTCTCTTGGTATTCATAATATGCATTTATTATATGATCATAACATGCTTTACTGAGCAAATACAACTGCCATGCAAAAGATGAGTGTTTGCAAGGGCTGAATTTAAGACGGGTCTGAGTGTCCAAACAGTTACCCCTTGAAAATTAAGTTCGTTCGTTCGTTCTATCTCCCTTAAAGTCTCCCTGTCTCTCCCCCCCCCCCCCCACCCTCTCTCTCTCTCTCTTCTATTTTTTAATATCTCTTTCGGAATATTCTTTTCATAGTGCTGTCTTTACACCTGCTAAGTGTGTTCGCTGTGTCGTTTAATCTCTATTTAAGCGAAGGGATTAAATGTAGAAGTCGCTACTGTGTGATTTGGCAACTGACCGCGTTGCATTGGTTTCGACAGTGGTACCAAGAGCTGACCGTTTAGAGCAACAGCAAACTACTGAACGTAAAACTGCTTGGGGAAATCAGAACTGTTTTTGGTTCTGCAACGTCCTTAAATGATACGCAGCTTTTTATGACACCATATCCTAATTTATGTTTATTACACCAGCAAAAAACTATCACATGATTTGTGTTTTTCTAATAGTCCATGGAATTTGGCGTTGGTAGTCATGTTATGTCTGTCCACAATCCTCTGGCTCGGGTACTTTCAGTCATTTCTGACACAAATGATTATACCATAGTCCGTGCCATGTGGCGTTGGCAGGCATGACATGTCTATCCACAGCCGTACGTCTCGTGTACTGTCAGTCATTTCTGACACAAATGATCTTCCATAGTCCATGCCGTGTGGCGTTGGCAGTCATGTTATGTGTATCCACAAACCTGTGTCTCGTGTGGGTTCCCGTGTGGGTTGCAGATCCCTGTTATAGGGAAAACAAGAATAGACCCACTGCCTTCCCAAAATCATGTCGTTAGAGTCGACTAATTGGGAGCTTCGTTAAAAGTCGGAGTGCATCTGCCTGAGAGTCAAAGAACCAACAGACTGCATACAAATTAGTCAGATCTGTCAAACGGATGCACACGCAGCGCTTAAGTTCTGGAACAGTACTGCAGTCTAGAAGTGGGCGAACAACCAAAACTTTCAGCCTAGAGATTAGCAGCTGGTGAACGCGAAGAAGAAGAAGAAAAAGTCATTTTTGACACAGATGATCTTCCATGCCATGATGTCAAACTGCTCAGCATCTTCTCTCCTGGTCCCCGTCAGCCGTGCCACCGTCACGATATACTCTAGTTTTCTCCCTCTCATCACATGACGAAAGAGTGTGGATTCGTTGTCTCTTGACTCACTCACAACATGTTAATCCCCTTAACCCCTAACCATCATCAATTCACCATTAATATTGCTCTTTATCGAATCTACCATCCTTCGTCCTCCAAGTGTGACCCGACCAGCGCTTCTTCCCCCTGTGGAAAAACCGGAGGACAATATAACTAGAATATCTTTGCATTGGAATCCACAGGGGCATAGGAGTAAGCCCCCCCCCCCCCCCCCCCTCTCCAAAAAAAAAAAACATGGAGAAAGGAGCTGAAGAATGAAAGAAAGATAGGGAGGACATGGGGAAAGCTGCATGTGATGGCGAAAGATAGAACGACTTGGAGTGAGTTGGTTGAGGGCCTATGTTCCATTGGGAGCTAGAAAGGCAGAAGAAGAAGACGCAGTACCATAATTATTTTTTTTAGAGACGTTATACTTTGATAAAGACTTTGTAGTAAACACTGGCTTCTTGTTAATCCAGGGGGAAAATCTCGGTTCTTTTCGGTTTAGCGACCACATCACGTGTGATTAATGGAAAATCCCATATTATAGGGGGGGGGGGGGGGGGATTGAGTTAGGGTTAGTGTTAAATTAAAGGCGACTAATACTAACCCCAACTGTAAACTCCCCTATAGTATGGGATTTCCCTAAATCTCACGTGATGTGGTCGCTAAACAGAAAAGAACCAAAAGATATATCCCTTACCATCAGGGAAGAAGACGAAGCATTGAGAAAACTGTTGTGATTTGTACTCTTTCTAGTACTTGAAGTGTGCCCTTGCACACAAGAAAAATGTGCAAGGTAATCATGTGCGCCATATTTTTTTTTTTTTTTTTTCATATCACTTAAAAAATGTACCCGAATGTCCTGAAATTAACTACTACTTCTTTCCACTCTGAGTGCCAACAAGAAAGAAGACCACTTTTTATTTCCTTTCGCCTCCATTGTTTGCCACCACAGCACCGCCCGTTATTTGTTTCAGACAGAAACCATTGTGAATACAGAATAACAGTGTGCAGTTTTGGTCGTTCATTGTTATCTCCCGCAGAGTGGAATAAACCCTGGCCACTGTTGACAGTAATGACATGACTGACGTTACACGCGAGCGATTTCTGAGTGGAGTACGTTGTAGTCCGGCTTATCTTTGTGTGTCTAGGAAATTGAAGGAAAATTTGAAACAAAAACAACAGAGTGGGCAACTAAAAACGAAACAGGAGGTTCTTCTTTTCTAAATTTATCCCTAATCTCATTGATTTAATTGGATGATGGGATTCAGGGGTCGATGTAAGTAAAAGTACAATACCCTATTCCCACGCATTCAGGCGTAGTGTGCATATAGAGCTAGACCTATATTTTATAGACCCATCGGCACTTGATGGATGTTATGGTCAACAACAAGCCGGCCGCCTTTACTTTCCGTGACTTTCACCTGGTACCTATGTAAGGGGAGGTTGACCTGAGAGCCAATATCATGTCTGAAAAAATTCCGGCTCCGTCAGGAACCCACACCCTGTGGATCCGCAGGTCGGCTTCTAACCGCATCATAACGGTCGCTCCTTTTCGTATATGTAATCTAAGCAAATATTCTTTCAGTTCACTAATTTCACTTCTCTGCTGCGTCTCACTCTCCCAGAAATGATGCTGTCTCTGGTGTTCGTCTAACTCGTCTGTACTGTATTTTTTCTTCTTCATATTAACGTTTTGTAAATGTAACTGTGTCTATTTAATTTATGTGCTGATGAAAGCTTTCAAGCCGCAGCGTTCACCTATCATGTGTGATTGTGTTAATGTGAAGATAACTTATTCAAATTTTATTTTAGTTTAATATATTTTTATAATATGGACGATTTCAGTACCGGGCAGATATAATCTGGTCTATTCTGCACTAAACAGCTTTGACTTTCAGGTAATAAATATATGTTTAGATCATAATGATTCCAGATATTTGTATTTTGAGAGGGAATGGACTAGGTAAGAACTAGACGAGAATAGGTTAGTGTCACGATTGGGTGTGACAAGAGAGGTCAAGACACATGCATATGAGAGAGAGAGTGAGTGAATGGGTGCGCGTGTGAAAGTTAGTGAGAGAGAGTGAGTGAGTAAGCGAGTCAGTGAGTGAGTGAGTGAGTGAGTGTATATGTGAGTGAGTGAGTGTGAGTGAGTGAGTGAGTGATTGGGTGGGTGAGTGAGTGAGTGAATAAGTAAGTGAGTGAGTGAGCGAGTGATCAGTAGAGTGTGGTTTCTATGTACACATTTTTTTTTTTTTAACTTTATATTAAAGGAAATTCAAGATAGCAGATTAGCCATAACAATACGACCAGCAGTAAGCAACCCCTTTTGAAACACAAGCAGTATAGGAAAGCTCCCACTGATTTCTGCCTGCACAAAGCCATGCCAAGGTACCACAACAGGACAATACAGTTATTAACCAGCTGTGCAAGTTGTCCTGGAGAATGATGCAGCGTCTTAAATGAACATGCTCACGCACTTTTAGTGTTGTGTTCAATCTTTTGGTGATGGCTTCTTTTACAATCTAGCAGAGCTCAGTTTTAATGTATTTTTTTTTTTTTTTTTTACTTTGAGTGAATTGTAAGCTAGCGAAATCAGCAGCACAATATAAACAGCTCCCCACGTGGATTCCAGGGCCCAGTTGTGGGAGAAACAAGAATAGACCCACTGCCTGCCCCAAAAGCATGTCATAAGAGTCGACTAAATGGAAGCTTCTTTCTAAGTCTGTGTGCATATGGGAGGGGGGGGGGGCAATGCCACGGCTGAGGAAGATAGAAATATAAAAACATTCCAGTTTAAATTAGGGCTGTACCGAATATTCGCTTCGTATTCGCTTCGGGGCCGAATAGTGGACCCAATAACTATTCGGTATTCGGCCGAATAGTTGCGGTCGGGCCAAATATGAATAGTGGTTACCTCACAACCGTTTCTGGACTGGTGGAGAGAAAAAAACATCAAGACTTCCCACCTTGGTTTATACTGTGAAGCGTTATCTTTGTGCACCACCTACGAGCGTACCAAGTGCCCCTTTATTTCCATCTTGCATGTGTTGCGAGTATAGTGTTTTTAGGTGTGTTGCTGTAGAAACAAAATGCAACACTTAAAAATGTAAGAGGGGCAGAAAAGCGAGTGTTCTAGTGTTGTCGGCTTGATTTCTTTGAGTGGAGTGTCCTCTTCGTTGATTCTTTGAAGTAACGGGAGTTCGTCATCATTTATGGGTGTCGTATCTGTTCTTTCGTCGTCTCGTGGAAACGGCAGTGGCTGAATGTTTTGATCGACGTTCGGTTTCTTGATTGTCTTTGTTGTTTGATCTTCTGGCGTTGGCCGCCCGGCGTCTGGTTTCGTGAGCTCGCGGGGATCTGGGCGACTTGTAAGGACGGCATTGTTTTCTTCGTCGGCGTTATTTTCGTTTTTGATGTTTCGCCTTGCGGGTTTTCATTTTGACTCTCTGTATTTGTCGTATTTCCCTGTTTAGTACAGCTGGAAATACCTTCAGTGAGAAAAAAAGCTGGCCTAATGCTGACAACATGGAACGAAGGTTTTTCATGGAGGTGTGTCAGCACACGAACTAATACGTGCTGCAGGAGATCGCAGATTGTGGCGAGGCATAATCGCCCATGCCAGCCGGCAAAGCACATGATGATGATGATTCACTATTCGTATTCGTATTCGGCCGAATAGTTGGTCCAGCTATTCGTTTTCGGCCGAATAGTGAAAATCACTATTCGGTACAGCCCTAGTTTAAATACTCATTAACAGTCTTCTCCCTGCCGCATTTCCTAAAAGTACACAGGCGCCTGTGACGCCTCAAAGAGACTCACGACAACACAACCTCTCAAAAATTTATTTTTTTGGCGAGCGAACACCGTACAAGGCCATCTCTAACACCCCCCCCCCCCTTTTCCCCCTTCCCCCAGGGACAGGAACTCTAGCCTTGCTGAAAGAATCATGAGTAGTGCCCAGAAAAGAAATTGGGATGACATAAGCACTACCAGAACAAAATTAGATCACAAATCACATGGGTTATACATGTGTCAATACCACGACCAGATAGTGCATCACAGAAAGTCCAGAAGAAGAAGAAGGAGGAGAAGGAGAAGAAGAAGCAGGAGGAGGAGAAGAAGGAGGATGAGGAGGAGGAGGAGGAGGACAACAACCAAGGATTAGGAAATATATTTAATGACTTCTTTATCACAGAGCTGCACATTTGTGTGGATTAAAACCAAGGAGAGAAGCCTTCGTTTCTCTGAGCTAGATTACACGTCAGATATCGCACTGAGTCAGTGACGTCATGAACCACCAACCTTGGACTGCGTCCCACCTTCTTGTGCCTATAGCTTCTGACCTCACATATTTGGCGTAGAACTGACTCTTGTTAGATCCACGCAGCCGCACTTGCAAATATCTGCGGAAATGCAATCTTACATTTGTGCGTATCTCAGAATAGATGATGTTTCTGTGTGCAGACACAAGAATGTGACATGATTTGTGGGCGAATGCATCGGCAGAGCTTCTTGTTCTGTCTCGTACAGTAGGTGATGCAGACATTGACAGTTTAAGAGAAGCATACATAGTGTTTGTCTATCTATCTATCTATCTATCTATCTATCTATCTATCTATCTATCTATCTATCTATCTATCTATCTATCTATCTATCTATCTATCTATCTATCTATCTATCTATCTATCTATCTATCTATCTATCTATCTATCTATCTATCTGTCTGTCTGTCTGTCTGTCTGTCTGTCTGTCTGTCTGTCTGTCTGTCTGTCTGTCTGTCTGTCTGTCTGTCTGTCGTCTGTCTGTCTGTCTGTCTGTCTGTCTGTCTGTCGGTCGGTCGGTCGGTCGGTCGGTCGGTCGGTCGGTCGGTCGGTCGGTCGGTCGGTCGGTCGGTCGTCGGTCGGTCGGTCGGTCGGTCGGTCGGTCGGTCGGTCGGTCGGTCGGTCGGTCGGTCGGTCGGTCGGTCGGTCGGTCGGTCGGTCGGTCGGTCGGTCGGTCGGTCGGTCGGTCGGTCGGTCGGTCGGTCGGTCGGTCGGTCGGGTCGGTCGGTCGGTCGGTCGGTCGGTCGGTCGGTCGGTCGGTCGGTCGGTCGGTCGGTCGGTCGGTCGGTCGGTCGGTCGGTCGGTCGGTCGGTCCGCCCGCCCGCCCGCCCGCCGTCCGTCCGTCCGTCCGTCCGTCCGTCCGTCCGTCCGTCCGTCCGTCCGTCCGTCCGCCCGCCCGCCCGCCCGCCGGCCCGCCGGCCGGTCCGCCTCTCCCTCCCTCCGTCGGTCCGTCCGTCCGTCCCTCCGTCTGTCTGTCCGTCTTTTCCATTCACTGCGTTAAACCAAATCACATGCTAAATAAAAATGTTGGCTGCCTTTCCTATATTCCTATACAGTACGTTACAAAACCAATCCTATCATTTTTTTCGGCTTTTGTGGTTTTTCTAGGCAAAGTGTACGTCCAGTAGTTTGCCATTGCCCCCTGAACGGTCAGCTCTTGATAACACTGTCGAAACCAACGCAAAACAAAGCGTCAGCGGGGATCGAACCCGGCACCACGGCATTACGAAGCACGTTCGCAACACCTGAGCCACAGACGAAGACGTGTTGTGTTTAGCACCATGTTTTTATAGACCTGTGGACATTCGATGTAAGATGCTGTCAACATCACAGCAACCGCCTTTATTTCCCAGTACATGTCCTTATATTTATTTTATATTGGCACTGCCTGAAAGTGCATTTTAGTTATAACATTCTACATCGAAGCGAGTTCGAACCTCCAAGACCTTCAGATGACAGGAAAGCTATTGTGCGAAAATGGCTGATCCCTGTATTGACACGATCGGTCAGTCCACACCTCTTCAACGTTGTTGTTACAACTCTTTCCTGACTCTCCAACATCATTGATTTCACTAAACGTTTTCCACACATTATTCACGGTAATTAACCCTCCGATTTTACACGCATGCTTGTTTTCGAACCTGTTATCAGATTTGCAGGTCCCTATTAACTAAACCATCAAACCAAGTGCAGGGAGCGTTAAATGACGAAGGCAGGAGAATGCAGTATCAGCTAACGGTAGCCACCACTATCCATACGATCAATATAAAACTCAGGCAATTCACCGTTCAGGTCGGCTAAAACGAAGACCTTTCCTAGTTTATGTGCGTTTACGGCGCTTTTATGGCATTCTGATATCCGAGATCATGTGTGGTGTATAAACTGACCATGGTCATGATGAATTTTGCTTGGAAGGTTGCTTGCTCATTGCTGGTAATTACTATGATTTGTCCGAATCTAAAACATTATCTGATGTTCTGGAAGTGCTTGTTATGCAACTTATTTATACAAATGCATCACAAACGCAGGGCTGTGATCTTGGATAGCAGTCAAATTAAGTTTCAGAGATGTGGATATATATAATAATAGGTGTCGTATTTCAAGAATAGAGAACCAGAAAAATACAATAGACAGACTTGCACAGACTAGGAATGGAAAGATAATTCAAAACAATATTTTCCCATGATGGATTTTAATACTGCGGACACGAACAATAAATACATTAAGCAATTTATTGCCAGACATATCTCGCTGTATCTCGTCATGTGCGTTACTACTGAGTTACATCAACATAAAAGAAAGCACACACAAACTGAATAAATCCAACTGAAATGCGAATGGTTTCTTTCCATGCATCGTGTTTGTCTGGTCGCCAGAAATTCACTGTAGTCACGTGACTTACCATGATAACTTTAAAGTCATTATAAATTCAGTCAACTTCAAAGGAGTATCTTAGAGTTCACTGTAGTGATAACCACCGTAGGAAGAGACAGGTAAAATATGTCGGCCATATTAAAAGTCATAACACTCTTATAAATGTCCAACTGGGGACACGTTAAAGGCAAACGAGCAGGAGGCAGCCAGCGATATAAGTGGGAGAAAAACTTAAGAGATGCATTAACAGCAGTCATAAGTGTTTAACCAGGGCTAAAGAAGACTGTGTTGGACATCCATTGCGGCCAGCCTTCGGTGTGGAAACGGCACCTGATTGATTAATTATCCAAGTGTGAAATGACATAATGCTCTTTTATTCATTTCCCTGTTGAAAATATTATATTGTGAGGTCTCGGTGGCACAGTTAGCTAGAAGCTTTCCTGTTGACCCGAACATCTTGGGTTTATGATTAGCACCAAGGAAGGTTTTTAATTATATCCTGGGTTTACACATTGATGCAGCCTAAAATGAACAATATTTAAAGTGCTTCATAGTTGTACTTATCGTACAGCTTGAAATCCACAACTATGGAATAGGGACAGAACTCATTTCAAACCATTGAAATGGCACCATAGGTTACAGAAATGTATATTAACGAAGCATATGTCGAATAATAATTACAGCAATTCACGAACACTGTAGACATTGGCACGGTAACTATAGGTTTGGATTTGTATGTTGTCTAGTGTGTCTTTCTATCCTTCTACTTCTTTTTGTGAGTGCTGATCAATATATTTTCTGTTAACATGATTATTATATAATATTAAACGGCCTCAATGGTTCCCCTTCTGTTTATAAACAAATCAGTGAAATGCCGCCTTAATGAAGGTTGGCTGGATCGGTTCTTCTACATTATCTGTCGCTTGTCTGTTTACACACACGCTCTTTTATTAGCCTTCGACCATCTCTTGCTATTGTCTTGATAAATATGTCAATGTCTACCTTTTACTTGTCGGTGTCTCTGGCTTAAGCGTTGCGAGTGCGCTTCGTAATGCCGAGTTTGATCCCAGCTGCGGGTGATTAGGCAGCAGAAAATGCGTTTGTTTCAACAGTGGTGCCCAGAGCTGACCTTTCATGTGCAATTTCCAGCTACTTGCCTAGAAAAAATTTAATACAACAGCCACAAAATAATGGGGTTGGTCCTGTAAAGGACACGCAGCTAACTTAAACCTCTTTCTTGTCTGATTGCAACTTTCTCCTTATCCCAAATGCCTTTTCGTTAGTGTTAATTATTCGAGGAGCGTCTGGCCGAACAGTTAGAAGGCCGAGCTCTCATTCGGAAGACCAGAATTCGAATCATCGGCAAGGTTAGGGATTCTTTTCTGTTAGGGGCAAAAATAAAAACCTCACCTGCACAGTCCATGGCGACAGCACTAGCCATGCAGCCCTAAATAAGGCTCAAAGACCCCCCCCCCCCCTGCTTATACCGCAAAAGTGGTATAATAAATGCAGTAATTTGCATATTTTTTTTGGTGGTGGGGGGGGGGGTGGGGTAATTATTTTAATATGGCTGAAATATTTTTTTCTTTTAATCTCTTTTCATGTCTTTCTTTCAACAACTCTGTTTTATTTCCCGTCCATGAAGAACGTTGTCTTTGATAGTTTTGTTTCTACATTTCTCCACAAATCCGCGGCTTTAGTTTGACTACAGCTAACAAGAAATACCTGTTTGTGTCATTCTGTGTTTGTTACATTTTGAAACCCCTTTAAATTAAGTTAGTAGCCGCATTATGAGTTAAGTCAAGAATTGACATCACAGCACTCAAAACATTCCCATGCATGCTCCGTCCTCATCTTCAGCAGCCAGCGAAGAGTTCCAATACTGATGGTATGTGTCACAATCTAGTTAAATGTCCGTCTTGCCTTTCCTCTGAGTGTAGTGAGCCGGCCAGACCCTCTAGTTACACCCAGGTGCCTTATTTTCTCCAGGCCATAATAATCTCCTCTACTGATTCCGTTGCTTGTTCCCAAAGGGCTTTGACCACATCTGCCTTGTAGCCGCATCATATGACCCAGCAAAGAATGTCGAGTTGTTTGGTGTTGAAAGAGTTAATTAACTGAGCAGTCCTGATTGTTGGACGGCTGCTGTTCTTGTTTCTTTGCCTTTGCTTTCTCTGCACAATTTCCAGATCCAGTACCAGAAATCGCATTTGTTATTTGTTGATTTAAAGAGTACTTCTGTTAGTTTGATGGAATGTTTATGCGAACACACTTTGGGATAACTTGGTTCAGAGAAAGCTGATCTGGCGTGATGAAAAACATAGAAGTGTAGCATGTTTTCTAAGTGGTAAACGCATTGAATCGATGTGTATATGGCGAAAATCGAAACACAGGGTGGGGTGTCGGTTAGAAGTCGAATTATCTGTGTTCAACGGTGTCGGGCTAAACGCTCTATCTCTTTCTCTCTCTCTAACTTTATGTGAGTCTGTCTATGTATATATATAGACACACACACACACACACATATATATATATATATATATATATATATATATATATATATATATATATATATATATATATATATATATGGTACTTTCTTAATTTCCAACTCTAAACAGGGGAAATGCACAGGTCACGGGACAGTCTAATGTTCCAGGGGGTGGTAGATAAGGTGCATGCAGTCGTGGGACCTAGTCTGCACTCTCTAGTGGGACGTAAGTAGGTTGTGGTTAAGTCCAGTTCTAGATGTTTAAGGTCGTGTCATGTGACGTTATCTGGGGTAAGATATTAATAAAGAACCTAAATACGGAAGTAGGGCGTGGGCTTTACAGTAAAGAATTCATTGTTGGGATCAGTTGAGAGTCCAGCTGGAGGAAATGACAGGATATTATCCCTACGATTGTCTATCGTAAGCGATGTTCTTACCTTGTAACTGCATATGCACCCAAACTAACGTCAAACGAGGATGCAAAAGATTATTTTCGTGAGAAACTGTATAATGCGATGAAAACAGTTCCTAAATCTAAACGTGTCAACATATATGATGGACTCAAAATCATTACCAGTTTGCCTTGGAGGACTTACGTTGGTTACATCTATAGGGAGTCGCCGTGGTGTAGCGGCTAGACGCTCGCCTGCGGGTCAGAAGGTTGTGGGTTCGGGTAATGACGGAGCCAGATTTTTTTGAAAAATGACCTTGGCCCCAAGGTGAACAGAGCCATGAGTGTGAACCAGGTGAAGTAAAGGTGACCGACGTGTTGATGTCCACATCACCCACAGAGTGCCGATTGGTCTACAAAATATAGGTCTAGCTAAATATGTCTAATAGCGTGGAAAATGTTCCTTTACTTACTATGTATGTATATATTATAGGTGTTTAGGTGTTTGTGTATGTATGAGTGTGGATGAGCGGATTGGTGTTTATGGCTTGTATTAATTTCAGTGAATGTATGTATTTGAATGAGAGTATATATATGTGTGTGTGTGTGTGTCTCTAAATATATATATGCGTGTGCTTGTGTCTGTGAACGTATGAGAATATAATAGTGTGTTGTACATGCATATTTTGAGTGCGTATGATAGTGTATTCATGATTTGTGTCTGCCTTATTTCATTATGTATATTTGTGTATAAACATAACATGCTTTACTGATAACATACAGTTGTGGTCTGAAACGTGAGTGCTTGGATGGTCCCAGTGAAAGACGGGCCAGCATGCCCAATTTGTAACCCTTTGAAATTAAAGTTTATTCCTTTGTTGTTGTTGTTGTTGTTGTTGTTCTTCTTCTTCTTCTTCTTCTTCTTCTTCTCCTTCTTCTTCTTCTTCTTCTTCTTCTTCTTCTTCTTCTTCTTCTTCTTCTTCTTCTTCTTCTTCTTCTTCTTCTTCTTCTTCTTCTTCTTCTTCTTCTTCTTCTTCTTCTTCTTCTTCTTCTTCTTCTTCTTCTTCTTATTATTATTATTATTATTATTAATATTCTTCTTCTTCTTCTTCTTCTTCTTCTTCTTCTTCTTCTTCTTCTTCTTCTTCTTCTTCTTCTTCTTCTTCTTCTTCTTCTTCTTCTTCTTCTTCTTCTTCTTCTTCTTCTTCTTCTTCTTCTTCTTCTTCTTCTTCTTCTTCTTCTTCTTCTTCTTCTTCTTCTTCTTCTTCTCCTCCTCCTCCCCTCCTCCTCCTTCTTCTTTATCTTCATCTTCATCATCTTCTTCTTCTTCTTCTTCTTCTTCTTCTTCTTCTTCTTCTTCTTCTTCTTCTTCTTCTTCTTCTTCTTCTTCTTCTTCTTCTTCTTCTTCTTCTCCGCCTCCTCCTCCCCCTCCTCCTTCTTCTTCATCTTCGTCATCTTCTTCTTCTTTTTCTTCTTCTTCTTCTTCTTCTTCTTTTTTTCTTCTTCTTCTTCTTCTTCTTCTTCTTCTTCTTCTTCTTCTTCTTCTTCTTCTTCTTCTTCTTCTTCTTCTTCTTCTTCTTCTTCTTCTTCTTCTTCTTCTCCGCCTGCTCCTCCCCCTCCTCCTCCTCCTTCTTCTTCATCTTCATCATCTTCTTCTTCATCATCATCTTCTTCTTCTTCTTCTTCTTCTTCTTTCTTCTTTCTTCTTTTTTTTTCTTCTTCTTTTTCTGCATTTTTTAAATTTAAGAACGACGAAGATATTAGGTGAACATATATGCTGGTATCAAGCATATAAGCTGTTGTTTTGCATCTACTCCGTGAGTGGAATAGATAGCTACATTAGGTCTCATCCCAGGGAAAATGTAATTGGTCAGGGAATCACAAAACACCCACTGCATTTGGAAACAGATCGATTAGGAAAACAAAGAGGAGTCCAAGGTAAATCCTAAGAAGAATATCGAGGAAAGAGGCCACAGATGAAGGACTTGATTCCATCCATGCTGTCGAAACAAAGTTGCACAGGATAGAAGGCAAGAGAAGAAAATACTGCGAACCTAGTGTAACGTATAAAAGGCACAAGGAGACCTTGAAGGGATATTTATACGTTCTCTTCATATGTTTTATCTTTGGCCTTCTTGATTCTATTTAATTCACATTTTTTATTTTATTTATACTGTTCAAATCATACAGCTGCTTTGATTAGATTCAGTCTGATTCATACTTTTTAATTTAATACTGTTTAAGTTATGCAGCTAGTTTTGACTTCTTGCAATCACTGTGTCTTTTTATACCTGACCGCATCCTGTTTATATCTGGCGATTTTGTCTTCCACTATTTGCTTCGACTTCCTTCTAAAAAAAACAGCCGTTTCAGTATTTTTCCTTCCTTTGATTTGCTTCTCTACAGCTGTTGTTTTGCTTCCCAACTGTGCGTTATTATTTGGTGTATTCATACATGTCTGCATCCTTGTCTAATTCTATAGCCGTGTCTTGCACCATTTGCTTCAGACTTCCTCCTTATTAAACCATCCTTTCTTGACTACTTCCTCTACATGCGTTATGCTTTTGGAAAAAAAAATATTATACCTGCTCTTTCTGTGTATGTCTGTCATATGCGTTCTTGTCACCTCTTATGGCTTTCATCTCCAGCGTATGCGATGTGTTTTCTTCTCTATTGCAACCTTTTGACCGCCAGCCTAAATACAGTCTGCTATTGTTCTTTCAATTGTTGGCATCTGCGTGAGCTTGTGCACGCTATAAACATATCTAAAAATAGGATCACTGACTGCTTATTTGATCTAGCAGCTAAAGAAATACTACTCATCCACACATACAGGAACCGAAATACATAGGAAAGGTTAAAGATCGTTGCCGTTTTCCTACGTGAAAGGGTTAATTCTTTCTTTCTTACCTGTAGTCAGCTGGTGCTCGCATTTAGAAGTTACTTCCAGGCGAGGATGGCACGAGGGGTTTTTTCAGCAGCACCGTTTGCGAGTGCTGGGAATTATATCCTTGCTGTACATCTAAACGACTTATATGCTATTTGTTTGTGTTCAAGATTCTGGATTACTGTTGATATTGACACCTGGATATGTTTTTAAACCTAAAATAGCAGGTAACCTGTTGATACGAAATTACTATGCCCACTTGATATAACTATTTGTTTTAAGAAATGTAACTGATTAGAGAAATGTATCGTAGACTGTGCATTTGTTTAAAGGGGGGAGGAGGGGGCATGATATCAGAAGTAATAGACCTAAACTGGAAAACTGTGTGGCAACTGGCAAAAACTTGATGGAAAAAGAGCAGGGGAGATAAAAAGACCTGGATGACTTAGAGACATTCGCGGGCAGGGCAGTAAGCAAACCGTATCCATTTTTTTATTTAGTGTTATACAACATCATGACACAAGGGTAGTAACCCATAGGTGCTCCGATCTACTTCTAAATAAAGCATGAGTCCAAAGAATCTTAGCGCAGTGCGTGTACTCCGTAGCACCAGCGATGATTCTGAAATACTGTAGGTCGATATTTTACTGCAAATTTTGCCCGGGCAGCGCCGTTAGGCTACTCTTTTCGATTTCCAACTGCCAAGTGATTGTTTACCTGCCTTAAAATACACACGGGTGTCCGATCTCACTACTAAGAGACCAGGTGAAAATACTAGGTGTCCATGTGATAAAATCCCAGCCTTCACCCTTCCCTGAACCCGGGACCTCAAGCACTCGAGGCGGAAGCCTTGCCTCAAGACCACTCAGCGCCCAACCATTATCTTGTGTCCGTGCGAGTCGGCCAAATATATACATTTTCGCTTACTGTGATAGCCCATGGTGTTTTGACCAGACAAAGTCTATACACGAAAAAAACTGGAACCAACTGCACAATTGGAGTTGGCTGCAACGGATATGTGCACCCAGTGATGTCTTTTGTAATATTATGTGTCGAGGCCCTAATATGTTCACGTTTTCACAGATTCACTTAACATGGCAGTCATACTTGCCTTGAACGCCATTCTCAGAAACTGTCCCCAGTACTCACGCCATTGCCTGAAATTGTCCCCAGTATTCATTCCATTCTCAGAAATAGTCCCCAGTACTCACGCCATTACACCTGGGACATGGCAAGATATACTCAGGGTGTCGATGAATGAGGATACATATAATTCCTAGTAGCCAGTTGGTTACACTTGTTTTTTCTTCATGCTTGAACAGAATTCTGTTTTTTTTTTTTTCTTTTTCTGTTTCTGTGTTACTGTTAATTACGTAAAGCGTCGCAAAGAAGATGCAGGTGTAGTTTGTGTGTGTCTTCTGCATAGCTGCATAGCTTGCGTTATTGGCATATTACGTTTCTGTAATGTCCATTTGAGTCCCTCTTTTTTTAAATTAATATCATGAATGGGTCAAGTAGAAAACGATTGATGTCACTTGTGGGACAGGATTTCCAACAACAACAACAAAAGTGAATATCACAGTATGTGTACATAGTTTTATTTTAATACACGCAAGCAAACGTTTCCATCAAGATTTATTTTCTCTTCTGAATTCAACTGCCAACTATATTTAACAAAAATGTTAATCAATAAAGAGCATACAGATGACAGAAAATACCTCTTGAAGTGCGCTTTGGCTCCTGGCTCATTTGATTCCATTCTGATCAGAAGACCCAAATATTTGATTTTTATGTTTCATTGTAGGAAATACTTTACGAGGACTTTGACTCCCTCACAGTATGCTTTAGCTGCTGGCTGAGTTTTGTTCAGTGTTGACAAGAGGACCAAACAGTTTGATTGTGTGTGTGTGTGCGCGCGCGCGTGCGTGCGTGTATGTGTGTGTTATATGAAATAATTTACGGGTACTGTTCCTACCATTGTTCTTAGCTCTTCAGCGGTGACTGTCTCTTCCTCCCCCCCCCCCCCCCCCCCACCGAATCCTTTCCCGCTTTTTTTCTTATATACCTCATTTCGCATGTTGTAATTTTGTGTTTTATGTATACCTAGCATTGATAGGACAAAGCTGGTACGAATAGACAAGTTAACAGTAGCATTTGAATGTGTGTGTGTGTGTGTGTGTGTGTGTGTGTGTGTGTGTGTGTGTACATGTTGATATTTAAACGCCTCAGAAGTGGCACTGTTTTGTCAATTACGTTGTTGGCCTTCTGTACTCTGTTTTCTATTTCTCTGTACAAATCCCTTGCTAATGAGGAATTGGTTTACTGCTTTACATTTGTTTTATTTCAACACTCGCCCGGCTCGCTAGCGTAGTTGGTTAAAGCCGACTTCACAGCGACCGGGTGACGAACTCCTTGTGGTCGGGGTTCACGCCCGGAGGTAGGCAGAAAAGCCACATTTCTCCAAGATTTACTGTACCTATAATGGAATAAAAGGTTTACAACTCATGGATACTTAAAAAAAAAATAAAAAAAAATTAACAAGCCTTCTCATACTTTTTTAGGGGGATTTGGGGGTGGAGAGGCGTCTCGCTAAGATTGCACTTTGGAAGATTACCATCACAAGGAGGAGAATCAAACAGGAGCAAACACCAGAAACCTTATTCAGTCAAAACATGTTATTGGAACACATGTAGGCTACAAAGTAATCGGTAGCCTAAAGTGGATAGGTAAACACATGTAGTTATTGATCGATCTATGTGTGTATTCTTAGCATCACTTATAGCAATAACTTTTTTATCGCCAAGTTTTTGTATTACTAAAGATGTGTATTAAGATGCCTCCCCGCTAGTTGACATAATAAGAAATGACAATTATGCGCTGAAGCATACATGATATTTCTTGGACACAGAATGGCATAAGGAAGTTCCTGCCATGCCGGGAATGGTGACGGAAAGAAATAATTACTTAATCCCTACCCACCTAGGACAACTGTTGACTTCCTGTAGCCGATGGTGCCCCATTGTAACTCTTGTGTACATTTAGGTGGGATGTCTGTGATTTATTCCTGATGGACTGGCATCCGAAAAGTTGCTGTTTAACTAAGTGTAACATCTTCCGGTTGCAGTCTCTGTCACGAGACGATGGTATCACATGTCTATAATTAGGGTTTCCTAAATCAACAAAGACACTCTGGGGTGATTTAATGTTAGGATGGCGCTCGTGTTGGTCTAGAAGGTACAGCTTCAACGACCATCCAAATCACTTTAGGGATGAGGTAACTCAAATTATGGTCTTCACAGAACAACTGAATATTCCTGGGCACAACTTGGCCAGGCTTCCTCACCCCTTGTTATCACCCAGACTAGATAAGATCACTATCATAGTCAAATAATACAGTAATCACCGAAATCTGAGAATATATCAAACACTCACACCAACCTTACTATAGGAAACAGTCAAATACTTTACACCAAGAAAGTAATATTCATAATAACAGTGAGTGATGCATTGCAAATTCAACATAGGAAGGATATCAATGAATGAATTAAAATGACAGCCTAATATATATATCTTTATATCAGTGAAAACTACAGTTTTGTCAGAACATACTACAGGCTTGACTCCAGTGCTGACAGGGTCATCATCGGGATGAAGATGTACAACAAGGACCTAAGCACAAACAAAGTCTGAATGGCTGGCCATAAGTCCTGGTCTGATACTCATCTCAAGTGGTGGAGCACAGCAGATTCTTCTACACGTCAGTCTAAGTCGATTATTATTAAACACTTCAGGCGCAATGATTTCCCAAACGGTGTCCCGTCTGCTGCTCAACTCTCTTTTACTGCTTAGTTTATTTACAGAGGGGTGTACAAGATGAGGACTGGCCCAAGAGAATAGGGGTGTTATGCTGGTCATGCGACAGTCTCTAATGGAAAATACTGAGAAAGAAAAGAAAAACAGAGGAGAGATAAGTGAACCGCCTCGACAGCATTTAAAGTTATCATACTCGAGAAGAAATCATAGTATTCTTCTTCTTCACATTCACCGGCTGTAACTGTTGTGGAAAGTTGTGGTTGTTCGTCCAACTCTGAACTCTAGCTTTATTCTAAACCCTGAATGTTGTGTGCACATCTTTTTTACAGATGGACTGATTTATATGCAGATTGTTGGTTCCTTGCCTCTCAGACAGATGTACTTCGTCATCAAAGAAAGCACCCAGTAAGTCGACTCTTTCGACAAGCTTGCTGGGGTGGCAGTTAGTCTCTTCTTGCTTTCCCCACAGTGGAACCCTGGAACCTATATGGGGGAGAAATGATATCAAAGGGTGAGTCGGAGGAGGAGAAGACGATAGGTGGACATGAATTAAACGACCCTACAAGTTGGAGGTTAAATCAAGAAATGGACTAATATTGATCTGTTAGTTTAGAACAGAGGCTAGCCCGGCTCTCTAGCGTAGTTGGCTAAACCCGACTTCGCTGTGACCGGGTGACGAACTCCTTGTGGTCCGAGTTCACGCCCGGGGGTAGGCAGAAAAGCCACATTTCTTCCAGATTTACGATACGTATCATGGAATCAAGGATGAATGGTCGCGATATCCATTGTACCGAGCCAAAGGGTTAACAACTCATGGTTTCTGGATATAAAAAAAAAAACAGAGGCTATGATGTGTTGGAAAGTAATTACAGCGAAACTTCTGTGTGAAGAAGACATTTAATGTTTTGACTATTGACGACAGCTCACTTTATTTGTCAAACGGAACAGATTATCTGTATACATATCGTCTGTCGTGCGGATTAATAGGCTGAGCATGGGTCTTCTTATTAATGGAAGCACAAGTAAATTATTAAATATCTGACTTGATGTGGATTCATGCCGTGCGCCTTTAATTCCTCGAACATTTCCTGGCACCCATGTCAGTGCTGGGTCGAGCCAGGCGCTTAACAGAACTAATAAGCAGCACTAATTAGGTATCCGGGCGGTGTCCCCTGTGCTGCTCAACAAACACGCAATGTACTCTAGTAAAGATGGATTATATGGCAGCTTGGCTTCTAAATGGATGCACTAGTCTGATAAATGCACGCAAGCCGTTCATCACTAATGGGATAGCAACAGTAACGTTATTATTAGTAGAAGCTATTGCCTCAGGTCGTGTTGACTTGGTTTGATCATCTTCTTCATCATCAGCTTCACCATAATTACTCAGTTGTGTTGCTTTATTGTCACTAGGGTTACGGGTATTAAGCGTCTTTTGGATATTTTACCCAGAATATGCTAGTGTATTGGGAAACTAGCAGGCATATAGACTAACCGGTTCTGTGCCACTTGGTGGTGAACTGACAAACTGTATATTGTGAGGCCCCTTTGGGAGCGAGTGAACAGTGCAGAGGCAGAAATTGAAGAGTTAACAGGGGATCTGGCCGACGAATAGGCTTCCAGGGAAAGGCGAGACAGATATATCATCAGACAGTTAACTTCTGCCATCAGAATTAGAACGCTTCGCTTAGCTGAAGATGGGGACGGTGCCCTTATGAGAGTTCCCGATTGGTATGATGTCGATTCTCAATTCAACATGCAACACAAGCTTCACCATGATAGGGCTAGCAGAATATACTCCTCCATAACGTCCTATGCAGTGGAGTCTTGTCTATGTCATGGATTAAATTTAGACCAGCATGCTTGGCCCTTCTTATCAACGCTCCACTAAGGTTGTTGGTTTTTTTTTTTTTTTTAAGCAGTATCGTTTGTTCAGTCCATTTGTTTCACAACTGCCAAGGTATTAGAAAAAGCAGGTATTACAACAGTATTCTCAATGCTCAATCTAGGAAGGCTCGGGTGGCGGGGTCACACCTAAAGAATTGTTTTTAAATTTTTTTTTAAATTCTAATTCAAATTCTCTTTCGTTGACCACTTTCAGCTAGGTCCGCTCACATTTCTGCTCACTTTCCTTTCAGCTATATTTGTGGTGACGTTTTCTGGTCTCGATCTCATTTGGTTTTGGATTGTGTTCTATTGGATTGTGTTTTATTTAAAATATGGCATTTAAAAAGTATTGGGTCTGTGGCAAAGTTTCGGAAATAAGATGTGGCTGTGGGCCTTCATTTAGTTGAGAATCACTGTTTTAGACTACAGGTTCCTAAACATTTATGGAAAATCGTCCACTTTTCAATAACCGCTATTGTTCATGCCACAAGGTTTATGATGCTTTCTTAGAGGGTGGGGTTTGATTAGATTCATGCCATTAGTTATTGCACCTACCTCAGAGTCGTTTGTGGTTCATACCACAAGTTAACAGTCTAATCTCTGAGAAAATGATATTCATGCCCTAAGTTAACAGACTCATCTCTGGGAGAATGATATTAATGCCACATTTCAACAGACTCATCTCTGGGAGAATGATATTCATGCCCCATTTCAACAGAATCATTTCTGGGAGAATGATATTCATGCCACAAGTTAACCTACTCATCTCTGGGAGAATGATATTCATGCCACAAGTTAAAAGACTCATCTCTGGGAGAATGATATTCATGGCACAAGTTAACAGACTCATCTCTGGGGAAATAATATTCATACCACAAGTTAACAGATTCATCTCTGGGAGAATGATATTCATGCCACAAGTTAACCTACTCATCTCTGGGAGAAAGATATTCATGCCACAAGTTAATAGACTCATCTCTGGGAGAATGATATTCATGCCACAAGTTAACCGACTCATCTCTGGGAGAAAGATATTTATGCCACAAGTTAATAGGCTCATCTGTGGGAGAATGATATTCATACCACAAATTATCGGATGCATCTCTGGGTGCATGAGAGATTTTCACTACAAGATATAGGATCTGTCTCCGGGAGAATGAATTATTTTTTTAGGGCCATCACACAAGGTATAAGAAGAATGTCGGCAGGATAGGGTCGATTATGGTTCATGCCATAAGTGTATTTATGTACCTTCTAGATAATGCAGCCTGATTAAGATCGCTCCACTGATTATCGTATCCAGCCCTGATGTGACTGGGTCGGTTGGGGGTTGTGCTGAAAGTTATTGGTATCATCTCCGGAAAAATTCAGTTGTTCACCACACATAATGATTACTTAACCAATTATGGAGGTCTAAAAACATTTCATGAAAAACTAAGATTCGATTGCTCGGAGCACCAGCTGTTAGTACATTTACTCATGGCTGTGAGTCGTGGACCCAGCTGAACTCGAAAGGACGTGAGTTTTGAGTTAGATTATCTTCACAGCACTCCGGACACACCCATAGGTACTCAGATTCCCCTCTCAACATTTTCATCAGCGTCGCGTGGTTAATAGTATAGTGCCATTCCTATGATGGTTGACAAGACTTCGTGTGCGTCCGGTGTGCTTGGCTGTGCCGATCTTTACTGCCAATTCTCGTATTCTTAACAGTCATGTGGACATGTTGCTTTCAAAATACTCGAAACGTCCTATCTCTCTAATGGCATTAACACTGTCTGCACGATCCATGGGCCGGCCATCTTCAGTCAATGAGGCACCTCTCAGTGTATCTTCTCTTTCATTACCAACAACACCTGCGTACCCTGGGACAAATATGAAGGTAACTGCACACACATGAGAGTTTTGCAATGACGCAGTCCACTGTCTACGTAACCAGCCTGCCTCGAACTGCCGGATCATGCTCAAAGAATTACACACGCAGGAATAGTCCTGTGATTCTAGCCACATTAAGGCTTGTGTCACTGCCGTTACCTCCATCGTCATGCTGCTGGTAGTCATGGAGAAAGTCTCGCTGGCTTCTTGAACTCTACTGCCTGAAGAGCGAGCTGTAAATGCCCATGCACTCTTGCCTCGTATAATAGACCCGTCTGTGAAGATCGCCATATCTGTCTCATCTGACTTGTCACTGATAAGCGCGCATACCTCGGCATTGACAGCAGCTGGATTCTGCTCCCGACACTTCCTATCGAGCGTCACGACACATGAGAATGTGAGACTTGGCGCTTTAGACGCTGGTATCCATTCCTCACCTGGATGTATATCTCTAAGGCTGCAGACCTGCATAATGTCATCCTCTAACCTAACCAGCCATGATTTGCCCCTTTTAAGTATATTGCCCTTTATACCTGAGCAGTATATGGTGCAAATGGTGCTTCAGATCTGAGCTTATTTTTATGTAGACACGAGCCCTCCAGATCTTGATTCTGTAGTCTTTGGTAGGGAAGTCAAGAAAGTACCTCTTTACTACACAAGAGGTATCTCCAGTGCACCTCAGAATAATGTGCATTGCTTCGTTTTGCACCTTCTCAAGTCTTTCGGTCTGAGAGTGGCTGACAGTGAGAGTCTCTGCACAGTATTATCGGCCGTCAGGACCTTCATTGCTGACAGGCCTTTGAGTGCTTTTCTTATAAATGAAGACACAAGCATTGGAAATACAATGTTTTAGAAACATTCTTGGCATATCATACAGAGACCACATTACAAACGAAGAGGTTCGCCCTGTAATTATACAGCACACTGGCAATGAACCTCTTTTAACTATAGTGAAAAGGCGAAAAATACAATAGTTTTGATATGTAATAAGATCTATCGGCCTCTCAAAAACAATACTGCATGGCTCAGTAGATCGATAGAGAAGAGGCAGACCAAGAAAGAACTGGTTACAAAACCTTACTGACTGGACAGGCTTCAAGCATGCAACCATGAAGTTTACCGCAACTGACCGCCAAAGGTGGAGAAAGCTGATCAGTTAGTCAACATAAACTATTGACCCAAAGACACGTAGTGATATAGGATGATGATAATGATGAACAACGAAACATTAGCCGTTGACCAACAGACAGCATTGGAATATAAAAGCTTTTTCATGAAACCGCCACTAGTTCAAGAATAAGAGAAATAAATATCCTCCTCCAAGA
>CAJHNH020001761.1:0-7500 GCA_905116865.2 Candidula unifasciata | reverse complement strand
CATGGTGGCACTTTGTGTCACCGGGTGTTTATCACTTGTGTGATTTCCTGGGGGGTTACAACTCAACTTACCTACCTGCTTCTTTTGTCCACTGCCTGTGCAGAAGAGCGCCGCAGAGAGTTCGTGTGGGGGAGTGACGAGAGATTCTGGCAGATGCTCGAGGCTCAAAGGAAAGGCAAGACGGACGTTTTATCAGAATGCTACTGGCACCATAAGTATAGGAACTCTTCGCTGGCTGCTGAAGATGGGGACGGAGCGTTAATGGGAATGCCCCGAGTGCTGTGATGTCAGTTCTTGAATCAAATCAAATCACTCAAATCAAATCCGAGAGTTAGTTTGCTAGCTTTTGTTTTGAGCTTGCGTAGTTTGTAAAGTGAAGATTCCTCATTACGCCCATAGGCGTATCGGGTATATGGGAAGAGCGTCCCATATTTTTATAGACCATCGGCACTAGGTAGGTAATGTGGTCAGCATTACACCGGCCGTCTTTAATTCCCCATGACAGCCATCACGGTACCCATATTTGGCTGGGTCGACCTGCGACGCCCCATACCATGATAAAAATCTACGCAGCTAGCAGTGGGTTTCGATCGCGGTACGTTCGAACTACCAGTCGGACTCTCAACGCCGCTCACGTATTTTGTGATTATGTTATATATATTGTGTTTATGGAATTTTTTTTTCCAATAGATGACAAAAATATCACTTTTTCAATGGGTTTGTTTTTGTAAAGTTCGGCATTTGTAGAATAGTTTACACACAAAATTTATGTCATTTGTAAACAATTTAGCATTGAAAAGTCAATATTAAAGTCACCAACCCACACACATTTTTAAGTTTAAAAAAAGGGTTTTAAAGTCACTTTTCTCTTCTTCTTCTTCTTCTTCACTTCCTCTTTTACCGCTGTGGGTGTCGAGGGAGATATAAGGTTCTGTTTCTAGCTCTTCTGGCTGCCTCGACCATAGGCACACCGTGCTGTTGTAGAGTTTCTCTGATGTTATCCTTCCATCTTGTTCTTGGTCTACCCCGTGCTCTAAGTCCTTCTTCTCTTCCCATGTATGCTTTGTATGGTATGGTGTCACAAGGCATTCTCTCTAAGTGGGCAAACCATTTCACTTGCTGTCTTTGTATGTAATCCAGAATTGGTTCTGTGCCGACTTGTTCTCTTATGATCTCATTTCTGATCTTATCTCTTATGGTCACTCCTACAGCCCTTCTCAGACATCTCATTTCCGTGGTTACTAATTTTCTTTTATGTTTTGTTGTGAGTGACCATGTCTGGCACTGGTAGCACAGAGTTGGAATAAATATGCTTTGAATAAGATGTCTCCCTGTGCTGATTGGGATTGTCTTATGCTGTAAGAGGGGGGCTAGCTGTCCCAATACTTGGTTTGCTTTACTGCATCTAATGTCAATTTCTTTATCCAATTTCCCATCTTCGGTAAATGTAGTTCCCAGATATTTAAACTCAGATGCCTGTTTAATGCCTTTGTATTCTATTGTTATGTTTAGATCTGTCTTCTTTTTTCCTATTGGCATTACTTCTGTCTTTTCAGTGTTGATTCTCATATTATTTGTTTTACATTCTTCATTCATGGATGTTAGATGTTGTTGCAATTTCATGGCTGTATCTGCTATCAAGGCCTGGTCATCTGCAAAGAGTAATTCGTTGATCTTACTAAAATCTTCATTCATGGGCTTGGCATTCTTGCATATACTGTCGATGTAGGTGATAAACAGCAGTGGTGATAAGACACACCCCTGTCTTACTCCAGATGTCACTGTGAAGGGATGAGATGTTCCCTGATTTATTCTAACTACACTTCTACAATCCCTGTATTAACTTTTGCACACTTCGATAAGGTGTTCGCTTACTCCATATCTTGCCATTATTTTCCATAATAATTGTCTGTCGACTCTGTCAAATGCCTTCTCCTGGTCTACGAAAGCCATAAATAAGTTCTTATTGTATTCAATGTTCTTTTCTATTAGCTGTTTAAGTGTGAAGATTGCATCTGTGCAGCTTCTATTTCTCCTAAATCCCATCTGTTCTTCTGCCAGCTGTGGTTCTATCACTGGTCTCAGTCTTGTTTCTATTATCTTGGCATACATTTTGCCAACATGGCTTAAAAGAGATATGCCTCGATATTGACCGCATTCTCGTTTGCTTCCTTTGTTCTTCCACAATGGTATAACTATTGCATGTTGCCAATCAATAGGGGCCGTTTGTTGTACCCATGCTGCATTGAATATTCTGTGAAGCCATCTGATGCTGCTTTCACCTGCTGCTTGAATTATTTCTGTTGGTAATCTATCAGCTCCTGGTGCTTTATATTTGGGAGACTGTTTAATGACTTTTTCTATTTCATCCATTAATATGTGTGGTTCTAACACTGTTGCTCTGTGCTCTTCAGTTGTTTTTTCCTGCTGATCTCCTAGAGGATTGAAGAGCTCATTGAAGTATTCCCTCCATCTTTCTGCAATCTCGGGTGGATCTATCAATGGCCTTCCTGTCTTATCATTAATTATTTCAGTGGGGTTGTAGCTCTCATCTCTTTTCCGCATATTTTTAACCACTTTGAAAAATTTTCTGCTGGCTGTTTTCTCATTTTCTGCTAGTGACTCACCGAAACGTTCCCAGGATGCTTGTTTTGCTTTCTTGACACTCCTGTTGGTTTCTCTCCTTTGCAGTCTATAGTTTATATAATCTTCTTCTTTCTTTGATTTTATCCACTGTTTATATAAGTCTTTTTTCTTTTTAATTGCTTCTTTTACTTCTTCGCACCACCAAGGTGAATATTTGTTATTTCCCAGTCTGTTTCCACTCTTCCGTTTTCCACATAGTTCTTCTGCAATACTAAGCATAGTTTTTTTATATTTACTCCATTCTTCCTCAGTATTGCCAACTACATGTGTAAGTTGTTTGAATGCTGTCTCTACTTTCTGTTGTAACTGTTCTTTTACTCCTTCCTGTTTCAGATTTGCTATATTGATGAGATCCTTGTTTTTGTTTGAGATCCTTGTTTTTGTTTAATTTCTTTCTGTATTTCTTTAATGTAAGATGTTTTGCTGTTAACACAATTATTTTATGGTCAGTGTCACATAGACCATTAGGGATTGCTCTTGAATCAAGAATTCTCCTTCTTCCTTGAACTCTGGTAAGTATAAAGTCAATCTGGCTCTTGATGGAGATATCATTCCATTTGTACCAAGTGTAAAGTTGTGAATCTCTATGGTCAAAGAATGTGTTCGTAATAAAAAGATTGTGCTGGCTGCATAGATCCAATATTCTTTGACCATTTCCATTTCTAGCACTGTTCTTAGCTGCATATGGACCTAAAAACTGTTCGTTTTCTCTTATGTTATTTCCTACTCTCCCGTTGAAGTCACCCATTACATATAGTATGCTGCTTCCCTCAACTTTCTTTATCTCATCAGACAGATCGTCAAAGAATTCATCTTTCTGCTCTTCTGTATAATTATCATTGCATGGTGCATATACCTGTATATATGTTTCAGCTTGTTCTCCTCTTTTAATTTTCAAAGTAATAATTCTATCTGAGTGATAATGTATGTCTAATATGTAGTTAGATATGTCCGGATGTACCAGGAAACCCACTCCATTCTTCGATGTTTCTCCTCCTGCATATGTTAGTAAGTAGCCTCTTTGTATTTTCTTATTAATATTTCCCTTGCGTCTTATGTCAGCTAGCCCCATTAACTTGATTTTCCTTTTTTCCATCATTTCAATAATCTCTTCTGTTTTATTTCCCAGGCCAGCTGTGTTAAGTGTTGCAATCTTGTATTTCGCTGTTCTGTCTCGTAGTCCCTTAACATTGCCATGGTCAGATAACGTTTGATCAGTCCGTTTATATCTCATTTTGATTTTTGTAGCGGTAAAAAATCCATTGCCGGCTTGCTAGGCCTGTCGCAAATTCACCAGAGCCCCGTTGGCCAGGACGTTTCGGGGTGACCCAGGGTGGCCTTCATGGCTACCACTTTTTTCACATCTCTATATTTATGTTTGTTGTGTGTGTAAAATCCTAAAATCACAGCTAATATAAAGACTAGAAACGTTATCTTTTAGTGTGGATAATCCTCAAACAACTTTATAGGGACAGCTTTATTTAACATTATATTTTAGAAAGTTTTCGTTTTTTTTAAGTTTGGTTATTGTGTCTCTTTTAATACCTTTACCCATCCTTTTCTTGGTCAGCTTCTTGCCGTGTTGTGTTTTCATACAGTAATTTGTTGACGATAGATACTAATCTGGGAAGTAAAGGCATACGGTATGATGCTGACCACATCACCCACCAAGTGCCGATTGGTCTATAAAATACAGGTCTAGCCCTATATGCCCAATGCGCCCGAAGGCGTGGAAACGTTTTTTTTTAACCTGCATCCATATGGATATGTCGGCTCTGTGGCTAAGTCGATGCAAATGCTTCGTAATGCCGGGGTACCGGGTTCGATCCCAACTGCGGGCCATGCACCTTGCCTTGGTTTAGAAAGTGGTATCAAAGAAGCCGACCGTCCAGGTGCAGTGGCAAACTACTGGACGTAAATTTGCCTATAAAAACCACACAATGGCCAGGGGCTGTTGGGGTTGGTTCTGCAACGTCCTGTAAAGGATACGCAACTAACCATCCATATGGATCCCTCTCACAAACCAGGATTGGTTCTAAACATTATATGTACATACATTGCTGGTAAACTCACGATGCCGTTGAAATTGTACAATAAACAAATTGTAATATTTGTATGTGTCCCCCTATCTCTGCATCTTCTCTCGGTATATGTGAGTTCTAATCAGTATGTTACAGTTTACTATGTTTTATAGCTTTACAGAATGACCTAAAAATGGATATTTACACGCCATTTGGTCTTTAAAAAAAAAAAAACCAACGGACTTGAAGAGCCATACTTTCACCACCCCACAATGATATTTAAACAGAGATTGCATCTCTGATTTATAGAGGTTCATAAAAGAGGCCTTTAATCATCAAAACCTCGAAAAACAAATAGTTTTCACTGGTTTTGTGATTTGCAAGGAGTCGCCGTGATATAGCGGCTAGACTCTCGCCTAGGGATCGGAGGGTTATGGGTTCACGGAATCGGGCTCTCTTCAAATATTACCTTAGTTGCCAGCTAAAAATCTGTGACACATCACAATGGATGACCAAGGCGTCTTAAGTGCCCAGCTCTCCACAGAACCTGCTTGTAATAGCCTTCTTGTCCGTTGAAGGAAAAAGAGGTTTTATCCGCACAATCCGTCGAGCCCAGTCTTTACATGCAGGGTATTTGCCTGTATACTGTTGAGGAGTCGGTCTACAATCTGGCACGTTGACGAACGACTGAGACTCTTAGAGTCACGTGGTTTGGAAATGTTCCTTTCATCAGTGACAGGGTCGCCTATTGACTGGCCGGTAGACGACTTCGCTGCCGGTCAGGACAGCATTTTCGCCTGTCTCTTTTGATCACATCAACACTGCAAGAGTCCTTTTTCAAGACTAATTGATGGCCAGCAATGTTAAGCAATGTATTGTTGCGCATGTAAATATTTAAAAAAAAAAAAATTCCCTTGGCAGTTGGAAATCTAAAAATGTTGGCTGGATTGGCTTTTTACCCCACCAGGACATCACACAAGCGATAAACACCCGATGACACAAAGTGCCACCATGCGGATGAGGATCACCGTGGAGAGGTCCCAGAAACCGCGTTCAGACATTTGGCCATAATGATGACCTGCATATATTGCGGCCCCTGGCAAAAGCCAGAGTGGGGCTTCAAATAACAAAAAATAACGTCCTAAGAAGGACGTAACAAATATTAATCTAAAAATGTGAGCCTAACGTTGACTTGAGTCAGAAGTTGAACGGAGCAATCCAATCGATATCATGAATAATATCTAGTTCAGCACCTTTGTCCTTCTCATCAACGTTCGTTTAGGGTTTCTTTTGACTTCCTCTCTTTCCCAAGGCTCTTATTTTCCCTTGTTATGCTTGTTATGTCGTTACTGTCTGTCAAATGCAAAGTGCTTTTCAGTTCTCAGACGAAAACAATTGAAACGGACTTGGCGATGAATGTAAACCAGTAACGGATACTGTCGTAGGGTGTTAGGCATTCACACGTTCAAAGCTAAGGCGTATGAGATGCGTTGTCTGGTTAAATTTTTTTCGTCTTTCTTTCTTACCTAGACAATTCACCTAGATTATGATAGTTATCCGGTATCATGTTGTATCATCCCAAGTCAACCCCGGGACCGTACCGAAGAAATTGACCACTTCTGGTGGCTCAGTCAGAATCACTCGCTAGTCAACAAGTACACCGACCTCCTTGCCAGCTAGAGGTTGTCAAGTTCCTTTGGGAGCAAGTGAATAATGCTGAGGCACGAACAGATAGATCATTATGGTCTGGAGAGAATGACACAGCTAGTAGTAACCAAGGGACATTATACCCTCAGAGGAAAAGCAAGACGGACTTATAACAAAACAGCTACATGCATCATAGGAACTGATTCTTCCATCCATCTACCATTCCATTCATCCACAAATACAGTCATCCATCATTCCATCCATTCATCTGCCCACACATCTATCCAGGACACACTCACCCATTCACTCCACCATCCACACATGCTGTTTTCCCATCTATCCCTCCATCGCTCCTTTTCATTCTGGCTGTTACCAGCTTTGTACTTAGGTTCGACTAATACTTTGTTTAAAAATCACCCTTACTGTCTCTATTTGATAGCTGACAGTAAGAGAGAAGCACTGTGTTACTAGACTCATGTTTTTACCTCATTTCATATTTAGTCGATCCATCCATTTACCATTCCATTCATCCACTAATACAGCCATCCATCATTCCATCCATTATATACCCACCCATCTATCACAGGACACACTAATCTATTCACTCCACCATCCACACATGCCGTTTTCCCATCTATCCCTTCATCGCTCCTTTACATTCTGGTTGTTACCAGTTTTACTCTCGGGCTCGACTGATTACCTTTGTATACCAAGCATCTTTACTGTCTCTATTTGATAGCTGACAGAAAGAGAGAAGCATCTTACCACGAGACCCCTGTTTTTACCCGATTCTATATATTAGCAATTCCATTCATCCACCAATATAGCCATCCTTTACCCATCCACTCATCTACCCAGCCATCTATCTCACCACCCACTCACCTCACCATCCACCCTAGCTATTTTTCCATTGCTCCCTTACATTCTGTTTTTTAACCAGTTCTGTGCTCGCTTCGACTGATACTTTGTATAACAATCACCCTTACTGTCTCTATTTCATAGCTGACAGTAAGTGAGAAGCATCGTGTCTTAAGACACTTGTTTTTTATACCTGATTTCATATATCGGCCGATCCATCCATCTACTATACTTTCCATCCATCCACGAGTATAACCATCCATCATTTCGTCTATTTGTCTACCCCGCCCATCTATTGCACTACCCACTCATCCATTCACCCCACAAT
>CAJHNH020001760.1:0-145258 GCA_905116865.2 Candidula unifasciata | reverse complement strand
AGACTATATCTGTTTTGGGGAAACCTTTCAAGATTTAAGACAAGAAAATTATTTAAAGTAAAAACTTTTGACGGGTTAAACAAAAACAAAATCCGGGCCCGACACAAGGGGATCTTATTACCATTCACGGTGAGGCGCTAAAAATTTCTATCTGGAACAGCTAGTGATGCTGACTTTGGGAAATTAAAAGACAACACCGATACTTTCTAAAAATCTAGGAAAAATGGACATTCTTAAAAAAGGAAAACCATAATGAATGTCACAAAACAAGAAATAAAGAAACAGACAGACAACGGGTTAACGATCTGATAAATTTGCTCTGAAGTACCCCAAGAACAATCCCCGGGAGTGCAAGCAAAACGAATCCTTAGGCGATTTCCAAGAACATACTTAAAGGGTTTTCAATCCTAAAAAATGCAGAGACAATGGACAGAGTAAAAGAGCACACACAGTTTTATGAAAAACCAGAATTTTAATGTTGGAAGGGTCACCCAATTTTTTTCCCGCAAAATTTTTTAAAAAAACTGTTGATACGAAAGTCACACCAGAGACATTAATTGCCATTTAAATCGGAAGCAGCTAAAAAAAGAATTTAAAAAAAATTTTCGTAATGTAACCGTTTTAGTCAAGAAATTTGGTGACTATTAGGGAAATCCCCCAAATTAGCCCAAGAAAAGACACTAAAGGCAAGGACTTCCGAACTTCAGTTAACTGATGACGGGTGTGATTCATTGCAAACAAAAGATTTCTATTTTTTTTGAAAGAGGATTTTGGTATGTTTTATTTCCCGGATTGGATTCTGTCTGGTATTGATTACAAGTTGGAGGTTTGTTACAAATTTATCTTTTATTTCCCAGAATACTGAAACTAAAAAATGAAAGAAAGGCTATATTATATGTTTTATCTAGAAGTGGTTGAATTTTGAAAAATAAAAAATTATGAGTCAGGGCGAAGATCTATCGAACGGATTTTAAATTTTCACATGAACCATTGGGTTTTCTTTAGTATTTTATTGCGTATTTTTTGATTTATTGTTAGAATATTTTTGGATGTATATTGAAAATTAATCAAAGAGAAGTTAAAATTTTAAGTCTCGAAAATACAAGAAGGGAAAATAGGAGAAATGATTAAAAAAGATTTTAAATTTTACCATGTCAATTAGGTGAAGTTTTTTTAAAAAAAAGTTAAAAAGGGGGAAGGACCTAAGGGGGGACAAATTGGCAATATGGGATAAAGGCCTGCAGAGTCGTTAGGTTTAAAAATTAAAAAAACTAGTGACAAGGGTTCAAAAATTAGCTGTTCATGGACTGGAATCAAAAAAGATAACAAGTGAAACCCCTTTTTGACATTAATCATCAAAATTATGTTTTAAGTGTTAATTTTAATATAGTGACTATGATTTTAAATGAAAGATTTTTTGATTGTCATTAAAATTTCTGTGTTAAGGGAAGCAAAAAAGATACTTTTGTACGGGAGGAAATATATCGTACTAGAAACCCCCAAAAATTAAACTATCCAAGAAGCTGATTCCAGGGGGGGAAAAAATATTAAAACGGCAAAGAAATACCATTTTTGTAACTGGGGGGTAAAGGGGAAATGATGAATCCCTAATAGTACCATGGGAACATTCCCTAAAAAATAATCAATATATAATATTTTTTTTTTTAAAAAAAAAAAAAGACTAAATTTGCGAAAGGGGTGGATATTTTAAAAGTAATGCCCCTACTCCCGGGGAAAATTGGTGCAGGAAAATCTCCCCAGGAACCCCCCTTAAAAACCCTTCAGATTTTTAATTTCCTCCCAATGGCGCAGACGCTAGGGCTCTATCAAAGACCTGACATGCATTTCAATCGATTGGGAATTATGCCTCAAAATTAAAAGTTGCAAAAAAAATACTCCTCGGGTAAAGCAGACCCAAGCACCAACACATGGAACAAAGGGAATCAATTGTTTGCCCTTTTTTCAAAAAATACTGGGAATTTTATCCCGCAAATTTGGATGGGAAAGGAATTTTCCAACAAAATTCCTAAATGAGATTTTAAAACAGATCAAGTGCCATGTTTGCTTCTGAAAATTTTAAACAAGGAAGCCCCAAAAAATTGGGGACGGGTTATCGGCAGTTTTTCCCCGGGAAAAAGGGGGGCAGCAGAAGCCCGGGGTATGACAAGAATGACTGAAAGAAAGAAGGCTAACGCTACAAAAAGGGAAAAAAAAGGATGAAAACCCTCCTTTTAAAAGCTCCAGACATGCTTGAGGGGAAGGGAAAATGTAGGGACGGATGTTTAAAGCTCCATCAAAAAGGGGTTTTACTGTTTAGTTTGGATTTTGTGTGTATTGTGCCAGAGAAAAGGTTTTCCACAAAAGGGGATTATATTAAGAACTTGATGGAGACAGGGGACAAAAAAATTTTATGTATTTCTTTTTGTTTTATGTTTCCTAAAAATTGGCTTAGCTACCCCCCCTTTCCAAATAAAAAAGCTTTTTTTGCTTTTCCCACGGCTTTAAGTTTTGTACTTTAATTTTTCATTTAAAGGATAAACCCTGTGCAGTTATCCAGTATAAGGGACACACAATTTTGGTAAAAACCCCCAAACATTCAGGTTCCTAGACATTTCGGAAAAAAAAACCTGGGCGACTATACAGGCAGGACACTGTCACAATACTTCTTGCTATAAAATTCATGACAGTGATAATGCTGGTCGATGGGTAAATTACTTTTTAAAAAGTTTGCTTCAAAAAAACCAAAATTAAAAATCACCGTTCAAAACAAAGGGAAAAAACGACCCTTAGAATTAATACTTCTTTTCAAAAAGAACCTTAAAAATATAGGAAGTTACAAAAAAGGAAAATCCCGGGAAATACAAAAAGGCTTTCAAAATGACATACATTTTTACTGATTCTTTCCATATGTTACAAGATTTAAATGTCATTCTAACTTTGTTCACAACACTTTTTTTGGGTAAAAAACCCCAAAAGAAAAAAAAACAGGGTTTTTTTTCTGATTCACATTTTTTTTTTTAAAAATTCCTTTAAACAGAAACTTAACCCCCTCCCCCAAAAATTGATCCCTTTTTCAAAAAAAAAAAAATATTTTGCTTTTTATGGAACCCTGTCTAAAATCTTTTTTTTTTTCAATGCAAAAAAGGATTGCTACTCCCAATTGTCTTCAAATTAAAAAGCATGCTTAAATCACTAAAAAAACATAAAAGCCCCTATTTCTTAAATTTAAAAACAAATGGTTTTAAAACCCTTTTTCTTAAAGAGTCATACCCGGGGTCAGATTTCCCAGGCCGCAGAAAGGGGTTATCTGAGAGAATAAAGTGAAGTACATTTAAATAGGTGTTCAATCTTCAATGCAGTAATTTCATCTATACATGGCAACCCACCCTGCCTGACAGATGAGCCACCCCAAACATTTGATATAATGCTATTTCCTAACTGTTCCTCTTCAATATGAATGCCTGCATAAATTTGCATTAAAGTTTTAAGTTAATTCTTATGGTAGTAAACACCTTCTGCCTATAACTACACTACCTCACACAAAAACTGTCCACAAAAAGTTACACCACTATCATACACATAATCAAACCCTCCTACACTGACCCATCTCTGTCATATACATACTAACCCAAAACTTCAAAGACATACTGTGGAACTTTTCAAATTGGCTAGAAAATGTATAATTTTATCCAGGTCTTTGGGATCCGTGACAGCTGGCAGGCGCAAACATTCTCCATAAAGCTGTTTAATAGTCAGGTTAGACTTTTCCCTGACAAAAGAAGAAGAAATCAACATTAATGACAACATTAACATGGCAATTACTTCACAAAGAAAACTAAAAACTTCAGTTGATTATTTATCCTCTTCTAAACCTGCCCTCTGAAGAAGCTGTCGGCACATTGTGTTGTGGAGGACCGCCATGATGTAGTGGCTAGACACTCGCTTGCAGATCAGAAGGTTGTGGTTTTGAATGAGAACAAAGCTGGACTTTTTTCAAAAATGACCTTGGCTGCAAGGTCGACAAAATTTAAATAGGTATTAGGTTAGGTCCTGTCATGCGTTATGGATAATGGGTCATATTAGCCCCAACTGCGCTGGCAGAGGATCTTGGAGTTGATGTCCGAAGAGGACAGAATCCAATCCACCACTTTTGGCCTCTCTTATCTTTTTTTTTAGGATTTCTTTAGCACACTATTTCCTGAATCTATTTTGTCCCATTTAAATTTCTGCTTGGTGATTCACTACTCATTTCTCCAAGATACACCCACACACACAAAATACCATATTCTTCTTTGTCTTAAAATATATGAAATAGGGACAAGTAAATTTAAAGGACATACGAACTAGTTTACCCTCTACATAGGATAACAGAGAGGTTACAATACATACGACATAGACACTAGTTTACCCTCTTTACATAACATAAAACAGAGAAGTTAGAATTACAAGTTCTTACAGTTTGAGGAGGGCACAGCAGGCAGCATTGAAGGTTTTCAGCAGTTCTCTAACGGCAGAGATGTCAGTGGGATGGTTGGTTATCCAATTATCCTCTGAATCATCACTGCCTTCTTTTATTGCTACAACGGCAAGATGAAGGTCTGAAAAATGGGACAACACTGTGGTGACAAGCCTTCGCCGTTCTTGGGAGGTCAGAGGCTCTGAAAATATAAAAGAAATATGGTTGTAAATGATGAGACAGATATATGATGTTCACTGATCTGTACCTGCAGATTAAGTCTGAATAACTTCAAATGTAAAAATTTTAATATATAAAAAGGGGGATAAATTTAATTATAAATTTCATAAAACAGTTTGGAGTCTAAGAGCATTATTTTCTAGTTCTATTAACCCAGTGAAAATAAAGGAGAAAGGAAAATGAAGATTTCTGCTTTGATTACAAAAAATTTAAAGCAGTTATAAGAAAGCTCACTATTTGCTAAGTGGAAAAAAAAATTATGTCAACAAACATATTTGCTTTTGAAGCTTGTATAATTTACATAAGTGGGCTCAAGAAGACTGCATTAATTACAGAGGAAAATCACTACTAGGCCAAACATGCAATCATGTGCCAAATTATTTGACTGAAATGAAGATTAAGATCATTACTGGAAGAACAACTTTCAGAAGCCCAGATGAGATTCAGAAGAAAAAGAACCTGCACATATGCTATAGTTACATTAACACAGCTTACTGGAAGAGCAGTAGAATGACAAGACCTACAAAGTTGCACTGGTGGACCAGAAAGAAGCTTCTGATAGAGTAGGTAGAGATATGCTGTGAGGTTGTCCAAACAGATGACATTAGCTAACATCTTATCAAAGTCTGTAAAAGTTTATATACATCAAGTAAAAGGTGAATCAAAATTCAGAAGTACGAAAGGAATGTGTGATACCTCCCTTACTTTTCATAACATACAAAGACAGAACCGATATAGTGTTTAGGACACTCCAATAAGCGCTACTTCCCCACCTTCAGAAGCAAGCGAAGAGTTTTAATTATGATGGCACCAGTAATGTCTGACTGGACGTCTGTCTTGCCTTTCTATCAAGTGGTGGGCGTGGTACAGATTCCCTGGTAACTCCCCGTATCGCCATTCTCCTCAGGCCGCAAAGATTTTGCCTCTGCACTGTTCACTTTCTCCTAAAATGCCCTCACAACATCCAGCTTGTCATACATCAATTCACTATCAAGTTATGAAGAACCAGCCAGTCTATCTGCCTGCTAAATTACCTGCCTCCACCTCCATTATGAAATTGATGTGATACATGCCAGGCTTTTTGCATTAAGCAACGTCGATCTGCTTTGCTATAAACTCCCCAGGCACTTCCTCTACCTCTCAACACAAAACATCTATATAGATAATCACATCATCCGAGTTGGAATTGTCATGAATCATTTGCTGCACTTCTGATTCTGCAGCACCAGCTGGCCAGTCCCTGCACTCTTTAACTAACTGAGTAATACACGGGCGACTGACAACTGTTATTTCAACATATTCAGTTAACAAGTTTGTGTAATCTTTAACACATTTAGTTTCAATGGGTTTAAACAGTATCATTCTAGGACAGGGCATATTTAAAAAAGCTGAAACAAAAAAATAGCTTTATATGGTAAAAGAACAGGTCAGCGGAGTCATTGAAATGCATAATTTATACTGAAGAACCAGTTAACAAATGGTGAGTTGTCAGCGACTGAAAGAGTTAACAATTCCTTGCTGAGTTTTATTTAGTTGTTCAATCTGGCGAGTGCTTGTAATTTGTCAATTATTCAATTTAGCCAGCTCTAGACATTTTTTAAAAACAAATCATAAAAGCCTTCTGATTTCATCAGGCTTTTGTCCTCTAAATGTTTTTTTGCCAATGGCTTTAAACCACAGGGAGAACAGATTGACATAAAATAATTTAATCACAGATAAACACAGGATAAAAGCAAAGTTTTGAGGCATCTAATAGTAGCAACAGACTTACTGTTTTCAGAATTTTCTAGTAAGGCCTCAACCCATATACATTTGCAAGTAATTTGGGCTTTTCGCCAACTGATCCGGCTGAATATTTCAATAGAAATTTTGAAATTCTCCTCCCTCTTCTGAATTAAAATCTTCTTACTAGCTGTGTTTTTCTGTAAGATAAAATAGCACTTTTAGTAAATTTTTAGACCTGAGAACACATGTAATTTGTGCATCTCCTTCAAAGACGATGCTGACGTGTACAAATTACAATGGACATTAAGATCGTGGCACTGACTGGAAACCACCAATCTTTACTATTTTGTGGTGCTGGATTTGAAAATGACATTCAAATTTATTGATTATGCTCCTTGTTTAGAAGATTCTGATAGTCATGTATAAAAAAAAATTAGACTGGTATACCTGTAGCACAAATGCTAATATTTTCAGCTGCTAAATGCAAAATATTTCAGGATACCCAAGCATATACACCAATCAAGGAATGATGTAATCATTAGTAAAAAGCAAACTCCCAGTGTGTGAACAAGTAATCTGCAGCTTAAATCCAGCATTGTGGATGACTTCAAAGAGTGTTAAAAGTAAAGATAATGTTTTGTATGTCTGCGGGGAAACAATTACAAGCCAGAAAAGACTGATCACAGCAACAGTGAAAAGAGAGTATGACTGTTACTTATACAACATCGGGAACCAGAACAATGCCTGGATCTCACAAAAACGCTGCAGTATCTGTGTAATAAAAAAAAAGTGAATGAAAAGGAAAAATGTATCAATGTTATCTGCAGTTCTTATGGCTTGGAGAGAGTCCAAAAATCATGTAAATTACTGTTTTTCTGCATGTTTTCATGTGTGTCAGGAGGAGTCCTGAGAAAACAAAAATGGATTATAGTGTACCCAAATATACAGTCTGGTCTATGTCCTATTTCATATGGTGAAGGACTTCCTTTTTGCAAACCACGCGTCGACTTATCCGAGTTCCACTTAAGTGGACTCGACTGTACTCTTGACTATATGGAAAAGTAAAGCATACTGCTGTACAGTGTGTACTGTAAGACTTCAGATATACCAGATCACAATCTTGTTAGATAAATCACTGTTTTCTAATATGACACACATGGTTTAATATTCAAGTACAGGTTATGTTGCAGCCGACGGTTTGTGTTGACATTAACAATGGTATGAGAGACTAATGCCCCCACATGAGAATGAAAACTGACAGTTTGGAAAGCAATGGCAAACTAATAAACAAAACAAAACTACTGACAGGCAACAAATGATTTGTTTGGTTTACCACGTCCCATAAAGGATATATAATCAGAAATAAAAGAGAGCTGCAGCAGCAAGGTCTGAGTGTCACATCATATGCTCAATACACCATAAGGCACACAAACTGGTCCCTTCCTCACTTTACTTATAGATACAGATGAATAGCTAGCTGGTCAAACAGTCAGAATGCCATGCTCTTATGTGGAAGACTAAGTTGCAAATCCTTGCTAAGCTGATGTATTTTTTTTTCCTGTCAGAATAACAACAAAATCAATACAGAGATAGTACTCTGCCCATCTATCATTTGGATAGAATAACTAAAAATCTAATGATAATAATAATAATAATAATAAAATTTTCAAAACATACACAGTGAGCTGCCTCAAGCCTGAACACTTTAGCCAGGTACAGACGGTTGGCTGCAGTGTATATCAGACACTGTTTTGTCTGTTCTTCACTGTCACCTGTCGTACAGTAGGTCAAAGACTTCTCTATGAGATCCTTAGCACAGCAAAGATCCTGTAAATTACAGCAAATAGCACCCAAATATATCATTTCAGTTGGTGCACAATAATTAAAATAATGACACAATAATTAAAATAATGACAATAATTAAAATAATGACACGATAATTAAAATAATGACAATTAAAATAATGGCACATTAAAATAATGTCACAATAATCACATGAATATTACCATCACAGGTACCTTGTGCAAAATAAATGCAGTATTGGATTTCTTTAGTATAATCAAAAATAAAAACACAAGTACCAATGGACACACTGACTGGTGCACTTGAAGAATAGGCAGTCATGCAAGTATGTTGTTTGGGAAAAAAAGAGTTAACATAGTGACTTCTAAAACTCGCATGATTAATTTCTGAGGCTGTATAATGAAACTGCATCCCTGTTCCATTTATCATTCCTTCATAGACAAATTGTCAGCATGTAGTAAATCCAGAATTACATTCCCCTGACAACCTGCCAGAAATATTCTCATTAATTTCCCTGTTGGTTTAAAATATTTTCACTGCCAATATTTTTCAACTCTTTAAAGTCCCAGGGGGTGTAGCATCAAAGTGGGTAGTTAAGGAAGACCAAAACTGACGCATCTTGCGATCATCGGGCTTCTAGGTAGGAAATGTACTAAAAGAGTGGATGTCCTGTATCTGCCATGATGATAGCTGACTCCTGTCTCTGGTTCCTGGAACGAAATACTGTTCTCCCCATATGGAATTCAGAGCTCCAATGTAGGGAATGATGGAGAATAGACCCAATGCCTACCTAACAAGCAATTCATAACAATCTAAATAGGGGTTTCCTTCGAAGTCGGGATGCATCTGCTTGGGATGCAAGGAACCAAAAGTCTGCATACAGTAAGCCAGATCTGTAAAATGGTTGTGCACACAATATTCAAGTTCTGGAACATTTTGCCGGAGTTTACAGCTGATGAACGTGAATCATAAGAAGAAGAAATAACTATTCTAACCAGGGCTTGAAGCTGAATTTACCAAATTTTAGGTATTGTTAACTTTTGTTTTTCAAAGTTCTACAGGGAAGGTGTGATAACTTCTTCTTCTTCTTCGCGTTCACCAGCTGTAAACTCTGGGGCGGAAAGTTCTGGTTGCTCGTCCACTACTGAACTGCAGTCCTGCTCCAGAACCTGAGTGTTGCGTGTGCATCAGTTTTACAGATCCCATTCTCTTGAATACAGACTGTTGGTTCCTTGCCTCTCTGGCAGATGCACTCCGACTTCAAAGGAAGCTCCCCAATTAGTCGACTCTTACGACATGCTTTTGGGGAGGCAGTGGGTCTATTCTTGTTTTCCCCACAATGGGGCCCCGGAACCCACACGGGGGAGGTGTGATAACTGATCTGTAAACACATTCAAATTTTTTTTGACGTATGTGTGTATGTCGACATAATGTACAATTAGTGGTAGGGGAAGTAAGAAGTGACAGGGATGATCTTGTCAACATTAACAGAACTAAAATTGTCATTTGCTGTACAAACAAAAAAAGCTTTACAATTAATTAGGTCAATCACTTTCCACACACAGGCTTTACTGCAGTACTATGATGTAAGATGCCACATGGTAAAAATGTTGAGAATACGGTGCATATAGAAGAAACATGAAACGCTGACATACTGAGAGCAGCACTTACCAACACTAGTGGGAAAAAAGACAGTTGCAAAAACAGCAGTAAGCAAGCACACACAAAACCCCAACAAGAAGGAAAACACAAGGTAAGAGGGGCAGAGGTAGATGAAAACTGATAAAAATGAATGTGGAAAGCATAAACACTTGGTCACAAAAAAGGAAATATTAGGTCACAGAGCCAGATTCAAGAAACATAAAAGTCCTCTTTTGACTAGGTACACAAATAACAGAGATACAGACACAGAGTCGAAGAAGGGGTTAGAAAGGGGAGGAGGAGGTAGGGACAGACAGATACAGAGAATGAAGATGAGGGATAAAGAGATGGAGATGAAAGAGAGAGACCGAGGAAGGGAGAGTGACAGACACAGAGATGGGAAATGTGCATAAGGCCTTCCCTCTCTGAAGGCCTCTTCCGCTAATCATTTTCGAGAGAAAATGGGGAGAACAAATGTTTATAAGTTAAGACATAAACATGTCAACACCACTAGGAAAAGTAAGTTATGAAGCAGTGAGTAAATTATAGACAGAGAGGAGGAGGGCAAGGAAAGTAAGGAGAGAGAGAATGGGAAAGGAGTGATGGGGACAGAACAGATGCAGGAGGAGAGAGAGGAGAAAAAGATAGGGAGGGAAAGCTACCACAGAGAGAGGAAGAAAGGGTAGGCAGTGCGGACGGCAGGAGGAGAGAGGAAAGGAGGAGAGCAAGAGACAACAAAGAGAAAGAATGAGGGAAGGGAGTGGGGGAGAAAGGGAAGATAAGGGAGTAAGAGAAGAGAGGGGGGAAAAGAGAAAAATGGGAGACAGAGGTTGAAGTGAGGACTGAGATAGAGGGAAAGAATATATAGTAAGGAAAATGAGGGAGGGAGAGAGCTGGAGAAAGATTGAGTGAAATGGAAAGAGAAAGAAAACAGAAGAGAGGAAGAAAGTAGAAAGAGACAGATAGAAGGAGGGAGAAAGAGAATGTTGATCATAAAAGGGGCTGTATAACTTTCCTGTTTTCTGCTTACTGCAAACTGACACTATGAGAAACATGGACTACCAATAGATCGTGAGCATGCAATTTACCTAAAATGAACAGAAACCAGAATAGCAGTAGAAAATATGCCAAACTGCCAATGCTTATTTCCATAAGCTTGTAATTATAAGCACTATTTTCTAGCTTCTCCTTTCTGACTTTATGTCAAATTACCAACTCCATAACTCTACCCTGGATAAGTGGACAAACTTTTACATGTTTAAACTATGAATTCACTAGTTCCTAAAACGATAAATTCATACAGTTTAATTCACTGGAATTCTCAATAAATATACCATACACAAATATTTCAACACTACACAAACTAATGATTTGACTTACCTGCCTCTTCACTCCTTTGGGCGATTCTAGATAACATTGTGCCAGTTTGTGGTAGTAGATTCTTAAATGATGATTAATCGTCTCCCTCAAGGCACCATTTTTAGCTTTTTCACATCTGTTAAGGCCCTTATGGTACCACTCAATCATCTGCAGAATAAAATTAAACATAGGAAAGGTATCATTACAGCTTTATACAGAAAAACATGTTCTCATGTTTGGGAGTGTCCGCTTACTACTCCTAACAAATTCTAGAACTGTTGCTCTCTTAAATTTTTATAAAGTAATTATAATTACACCCAGCATGTCTACCCACACTGCAGCTGGTATATATAAATAGTTGCCACTGCTTAAAGGGTTATGATTTTCCACACAAAAAACTGAAAATCACAAAATCAACATTGAAGGGGCAAAGGGGTTAGTATAATGTGATGAAGTCTCAAATTCTTCCATGTCTGATAACCATAGGAAAAGCCTTTTTCTTCACTTGCCCCTGATATCAAATTGTGATATCTCAAGGACTGTAAAACTTACTTATTTACTAATCTCTAAACCAGAGAGCTGCATGCTACTATTACTACATTTTGTAAACCAATGTTGTCATTATCATGGCCAAAGTTTTTCAGTTTCAAACACATGGTGTATGTGTAAGTAATATTTTTTTGATGAGCCAAATCTCTTTTATATGTTATAGAACATCTGTATTCTCTCCTTTCTGATCCACTGAATTCAAGGGCTATTTCTGTAACATTCAAGTTCTCTATTCCTAGAACAAACCGATGGCAATATAAATAAAACTGTAAACTTACTTTTGAAAAATATACATTTTCTTCCACAGGAAACAGGTAGTCAGATGGTGAATCATTAGCATCGGCTTTTGCGCCTATTTCATATAACGAGGCGATCTTTATACAGCTGCTCACTGCAGAATTTCTGTCTCCACAGAGTTCATAATACTTGAAAGACTTCTCCAAATTGGCCAAGCTTTGGTGCCAAACTGACTGGATGTCCACAAATCCTTTACTGTGTTCTTTCTTCTTTGCTAAAAAAGAAACAAATACAAACAGTAATTAGCACAAGTCTGAAGAAAGCCCACAGAAAATGCAGTTGTAAGAGTTTGGATAACAAAGATTTCATATGTGGTTTGTTTTGAAAATATACAACTTTAATTTTTCCGATGGCAATAAATCTAGCCTGGAAGATATCTTCCAGTAAAAAAGAATGCAGGAGACTTTCACACACACATGATTTTCTTCCCCTCCAGTAGTCAGAATTTCTTGGTCCACCTCAAGACTCCTTTTATTGTCTATTTGATTGCAAATTCAAACAAGATGACTGCATAAATTTTTCTTTAAACTCCTCATCAGTCTTAAAATACCAGATATATATTTAACATGAGTCACAATGTATCATGAGACATTATGTGGAATACAGAACCAACCTGTACTTTTGTTCCCAAAAAGGCCTTCATGAAATTATTTTAACAATAGCAGTGTCATGGTAGAAGTGTGCAGTTTCAAGGAGACTGGAAAGATTATTTCAAATCTCTGTGTAAGTAGCTGTATATATTGTGTTATCACATGGCAGATGCTATCTGAACAGATTTCATGCAGCTTTGTTTAGCAGCCGGTAGCTATTCATGTAAGATGTAAATACAAATGGCTTAGAAGCTTAGAAGTTAGTAAATATGTTCAACAATTTCATGAATCTCAGGGTTCAATTTCAGCGGCCAATGTATTATCTGTTGAAACTCACGGTTTTTACCAGTAGTACGGTAGTCACACACATGGAAGACGCTTGGACCTCACCATGTAAAAGTTTCAAAGACTTCAATGGAGACGGCAACAAAAAATGTTTCTAAGAACTAACAATAAATATCAGCTCATTTAATTACCATATTATGGACAGACCAGAGCAAGCCATTATCCTTCGCCTTAGAAAAGGGCACAATCGACTTCGCTCCCACATGTACAACAAATTTAAGATTGGCCAATCAGCCATGTGTACTTGTGGACTGGCACCTGAAACAACAGATCACATCCTTCAAGACTGTCCCAGATTCAACGCTTTCAGGCAAAACCTTTGGCAGAAGAGACACTTGTGGAAGTCAAACTTTACGGGCCGATTAGTGAATTACAAAAGACAGTGAAATTCATACTAGAGACAGCTTTGCAGATATAGACAATTTATTTCATGCGAACGAAAGAAGAAGAAGAAGCTCATTTAACTCTTATATCCTTCTTGTATTTTTAAAAAAAAATCAATCAATATTCTTTCTTTTTCGTGTTCACCGGTTTTAAACTCTAGCGGAAACCGAGAGTTGCATGCCCATCTGTTTGATTGGTCCGACTTAACTGTGTGCAGATTTTTGGTTCCCTTACTCTCAGGCAAATGCAATCAAAGAAAGCCCCTAGTTAGTTGGCTCTTACGACATGCTTGAAGAGGCAGTGGGTCTAATCTTGTTTTCCCCACAATGGGGCCCTGGAACCCGCACAGGTGCTATCAATAATAAATTATCTACTTACTGCAGACTTCCTCTCGGCACAGTTCCATCTGTGTGCAGCCTGTAGCCATAATGCAATCCGCATAGCTCTTCTTCACGGAATGAAAGAAAGACTGTTCTTTCTTCTTTAGGACTGGCAACTTGAGGATTTGTTTGTATACCTCAATGATTCCCAGCAGATTTGACAACTTGTCGTTAGGCCATTCAAATATTCTGGCTTTTTCTTCAAGGTAAAAACATATCATGTAAATTACATCTTCTGTCACACACAAACACTGATAATCACCTATCACATTCAATCTTTTAATAATCACAAAAAATGTATAATCACAAATGTATAATTTCTGGAAATACAGTAACACATTGTAAACAAGAAGTGACCAAAAATCAAGTTTGTGTTAAAATACATTTACTAGAGCAACATCAGATTAAAACAAGAATATCATTAGCATAGTTGGCTCTGTGGCTAAGTCGATGCGACCGCTTCGTAATGCTGGGGTGCCGGGTTTGATCCCAGCTGCAGGCCTCGCGCTGGTTTTGACAGTGGTATCAGGGGGCCGACCGGCTAGAAAGCAATAGCTAACTACTGGACGTAAATTTGCCTAGAGAAACCACACAACAGCCAGGGGCTGCTGGTGTTGGTTCTGCAACGTCCAGTAAAGGATACGCAACTAACCTTATCATTAGCACAGACTAAAATCTATCCTCCTACCCCTATGGCACTCTGGTATAACAACCTTGATGTGTAGAGGTTAATAAAATGTGATAGTTAATACATGTACTGTTTGGTATTTAATAAATTATATCATAATGAGCATATTCCATAAACACAAATAACCTGACTGGTATATATAAAGAAAATGTCTAGCAACATATTCCCAATGCATATATGGCATGTAATATCCTCTACATACTGTTACTACCTACAGTGAAAGATGCTGTGGTGAAGCGGATCAATGCTTGCCTGTGGAACTTAAGGACATGGGTTCAGATCCTGACAGAGAGGGAATTTTTCTTTTAAAAAAAAATGACTTTAAAATTTCTACCAGTTTAAGTCTGGGAAAGTAAGGGTGGACAGCGTGGTGCTGACCACATACCTATTGAGTGCAGACTGATCTATAAAATATAGGTCTAGCCCTGTATAACTTAAGGCATGGAAAAGAGTCCTTGACTTTATTTCACTTTTTATTTCATGCAGTGCACTTCAGATGAAATGTAACAAAATGTGTACCCACTTGGTGTGGTCACTAGTGACCGGACTGAGTCCATGATGGCTGCTTCATGTTCTCCAAGCTCCTGAAGGTCTTCGTGACAGGAGTGCCAGTTGGTATGGACAGAGAAACGTGTCTTTTGCAGCCAGATATAACATGAATAAAAGTAGTTCCTCATTTCTGTTATTTGTTTCTGGATTCTCAGTCAGCAGCTGCACTGCCTCTGTGAATGATTTGAAACAGCAAATGAAATGCAAATCCTATAAAAACAATGCCATTATATCCCTTGTGTCTCTTTCAGAATCAAGGACCATTGCAAAAGTGGATTCATACAATGAAAATATGTCAAATCACTTTGAAATGTTTTTAAAGTGTTGATGGTAGCATCTTTAACAGTAAGAGGAGCATACTTCAGCCTACAGAAAATTCCCTGCCAAAAAAAATTGCCAAACAGTGAGCCAAAGTTGCATAAATGAGGTAGCTAGACAAAACATCTAGCAAAGAATTCATCAGTCTATGACTGAGAATCAAGTAAACAATGCAAAATCATTGCAAGGTAGTTAAAATACAATTTGGCATAAAATTCAATATGAGTTTATTAAATGGACCAAAGCAAGGCAGTCAGACGGTCAACTGGCATAAAATTCAATGAGTATATTATATGGACCAAACCAACCTAATCACGCCATCTGGCATAGACAACAGTGAAAACATGATGTTAAACTAAATGAAGATATATATATATATATCCTTTGGTTATCTACTGTGTGCAGTATCTACAATTTCTTGCCTAATATATATAATATATATATATATATTTTAATGTGTACACAACAATGGCCTAAATCAAAATAGTCTGGCAGATCATCTGGCAGAGAATCCAATGAGTCTATACACTAAGTCAACAAACTGAATCAACTACTGATATCTCAATGATGATGAATGTGTATTATATGACTAACAAATATAGACATGTAGTGATAAGCACTCACAGATGGAAGTAGAAAGATATAAGGACACACCAGAAAACTTGCAACACAGGTACCATACTAGGAATCAAATCAGCGACCTCTAAAAGATGACACTGCCTCAGTGCAGGCCAAGTGTGCTTAAATGCCTGACTAACTAAACACTCCTAAAAAAGGGTGTCTTCATTAGCCAGGTCCATCACACAGCTTCAACCCATAACTATTAAATTCACACCAGACCACTGAAATATCAACTTCGGCTACAGAAATTCATATTAACCCAGCAATATTTTGAATAGCAAACATAACAACAGTTATAAACACACTAGGTTGTAATGCCATGTAGTACACAGAGAACTCTTCTTCTTTTTCTTGAACAGCTGTAAACTCTGGCGGAAAGTTCTGGTTTTTCGTCCACTTCCAGATTTTCATCGCTATCCAGGAATTGAGTTTTGCACGCACATTGGGTCTACAAAAATGACTCATTCGTATGCAAACTGCTGATTCCTAACCTGCCAGGTAGACGCACTGCAACTAAAGGCAATTTAGATCTATAAATTTTATAAATTTAAAGTAACTTACAAAGCCTTGCTTACTCCTCTTCTAGTGTAAAGTTTTGCCAGAGAGATCGCCTATCTTCTATATCAGCAGTTTTAAATTTGAAAGTTGAATTACTAAATTTGTAAAATGTGCTAACAATTTTCTTACTCTGGAAACCTCTCCCCTCCCCTCCTGTTCTAATATTGGATCTAGACACTTTTTGCGTGCTGGACAAGGGATTAAAAAAAGGAAGGTTTCCTGTGTGCACAGAGCACCTGTTAAAGATGCCTAAGCAGTAGAATATATACTCTCCTGCAAAAGAAGGTTAGCACTTTTGAAAAGCATAGATTGTCAAAATGACACAAAATCAATGTAATTTTCACGTGTTACTTTACTAAAGTTGACATAGCCATGGACAATGCTCACTTTTCATTTGGCTCGAAGAACACGTTTAGGTTAATAAATCAGGTGAAATTCATTTTTTTTTTTAAATTCTGGACTTTTAAACTTCAAGTGGATTTCTCCCCACTTTTTTGTGTGCAAATATTAGACATTCACATCAAATTCGGTAACAATTCAATGAAACATCGTCATGCAGTGGTACATACACAATGTCATGACACCACATGTTGTGTTTGCAAAGTGAATTTCCTCAAAACTAATTCCACACTAACACATTATTAAATGCAGTTTGTGAAAACTATTCATAACAGTGTAAAATATAAAAGCAGCTAATTTCACGTTCATTACTTTTCTGTGCAGTTTTGGGGAAATTGTTGTCTAATGTTTTTGTTTTTAACTGTAAATTAGGCGTGATTTTATTACATGCTTAGTTAAGTTAATTCAGTTTCCAAAAATCATACAATAATTAGGTCTAAAAATAACATGTACACTTTTTTAATATTTAAGCACTTTATACAGAATGGTTATATATTCTTAAACATGAATTTGTGAACACCCCCCCCCCCCCATTTAAAGCAGGCGTTTATTTTTAATCGTGTGAAAATGTTAGATTTGTCAGATTATCAATTGCCACCAAAACTATAATTACATAAATGATTTATCAGAAAGAAAAACAATGACTAAAACAGTATTGTGTACACTACAAAAGTTACCACCATCAGCATGTAAAAAAAAAAAAAAAAATCAGGCTCAAAAACTCCAACTGATTTTTCAGTTTCTAACAAAACAAACAAAAAATCTACAAACAGACGAAAAGACTATCTTGCCGCATCTTAACAAAAATGTTTCACATTTATAACAAAGATCATTACCTTGCGGATATGCGACAGTGCTATTGTACATTTTTCATGACTGAATCCTGAAATGTGGCCAGTTTGGACTGTCTTCCATGTTTTTGCTTTGGTGAGTCCACATGTGAAAATTTCCTTCATAACCACAGTATTCTTGGTGTCATCTTCTAAAGCCTTCTGAGTTGGCTCTTCTGGGCAGGGAGGTTTATTTGCACCAGCCTTGACAAATGTATCTGAGGGCTGAAGTGATTAACTGTGAGATTTTGCACTAGCTGTCAATTGCATTAAATCGAACCATTTTGAAAATTGTTAGATCCCAAAAATAGAGGTAGAGGTCACAGCTAACTATGTGGGCTATTATTATATAGTAAGGCCCCAGTCGTACCCACAGTGTGACTCTCATACCACTGTCTGAAATCCATGAAACCAGTTTTCTTGTGAACTGTCCACAGTGGGAATCGTACCATGGTAACTGTCAATGGCTGCACTGTGAGACCATTTCACTAACCTCTAAGTCGAACGTAATGCTAACTCTCACCTAACAAATATGTGATATTCTGACAACTATCAATAAAAGAAGAGCACTAGATAGCTTGAGTGCCTCTCAGTGGTCATAAGTGTGAATCCCTATTAGGACCGAATTTAAAACTGGCCGGGGCTCCCAGGAAACCCTGGCATAATGTGAGTAAGACCAGGAAATATCCTGCTAAGTGTGGCTGGTGTTTTTAATAAATATGTCAACCACTGGATGCCTGTTCTTTATTGTTCATCAGGTGTAAGCTCCAGTGGAAAGTCCTGGCTGTTCATCCACTTCGAACTATGTCTTCATGCCAGGGACTGAGTTTTGTGTGTTCATCAGGTTTAACGCCTTATTTGTGTGTAGCTGACTGTTCCTTACCTCTTGGGCAGATATATTCTGACTTTGAAGAAAGTGCCCAATTAGTCAACTCTTACGACATGCTTGTTGGGAGGCGGTGGGCCTATTCTTGTTTTCCACATAACAGGGCCCCAGAACCCAGAAGGGGAGACTGCCAATTGATCTGTAACTATATAGTGCCAGCACAGAATGCTCAAAAAGCCCCATTGCATGGAAATGGGCCCTTTACATACTTTAATTTATCAATATTTAAACACAATAAATTGTTAACCATAATAATTATCATTATGTAGCAGTCATTTTCAGTACATTGACCAAAATTAAACATAATGACATCAAACAACAACAAAAAATTACGCTAACTGTTATCAAAGCTGCATAAGTAAGCATTCATGAATCATCAAGTGCCTTGCCAACTTGCATGGGCGATTATTTCTCTTTACAAGCTACGATCGGCAACTGCATGTATCAGTTCGCATGTTGGCACCCCTTCATGCCATGACAAAAGACTGTCAAGAATCTTCTCATGCTGTCTTCCTCCATTTATCTTTCCACAAATTTTTCCAGTGATATATTCCATTTTCCCTCTTCTCATAACATGACCAAAAAATGATGTCTCATTTTGATGTTTGTGATAAGTTTTCTTTGAGCATTCGCCTCTTTTAGAACATCTGGGTTGCTTTTCTTAGCTGTCCAAGGAATTCAAAGGAATCTTCTGTAAAACATCTCAAAGGACTCAAAGATATTGTTCAGCTTGTTTATTATTTGTCCAGGTTTCACAGCCATATTTTAAAAAAGGGCTCTATATAGCATGCAAGAATTGTTTTTTTAACCTCTAATGAATGTGTCATCTGCATAGTGAAGTTGCGGGATAAGATTACCACCAATTATGAGGGTTCATAATTGTCACACGTTTGGTCATTTTTGATATTTCTCATTATGTTTTCTGCATATATGTTAAATATGTGGTGAGAGAATGCATCCTGCCTCACAGGACTGCAGTTCAGAAGTGGACGAACAACCAGAAATTTCCACCAGAGTGTACAGCTGGTGAACGCGAAGAAGAAGAAGTTGCTCATAATAACATATGAGATTTTAAAACAGCTTCTATATGTTAGACTCACATGATCAGGAATTTGAACCTTCTCTTGCCATTTGCCAACTGATTCATCGGGCACAAATAAGCTGCTGAGGTTGATGTGGGCTTCAGCAAGGAGCTGTAGATTATGTTGAAAGAAATGTTAGAAATGAACAAATAAATGAGGATAACAAAGTATTCTAAACATACATAGCCAATAACAGATTAAATGCAAAATGAACAAACACCTGGGGCTGGAGATTTATCTGAGCATATCTGGTTGAACTGTGACTATTTCCAACCCTCAAAGAAAATTTTCTGTCACATTTTACTGTCTGGTCGATCTGGGAGAGCAAGTCAGTGAGCAAAATCCCCAATGTCTTTTAGCAAAGGAAAAAGCTTTCTTGTTGACAATGCTGATAACCCATTAACAAACTAGCAATGTCCTGTTATTCAGCTTATAGAGTCGAAGTACATCTGCCCGTGAGGCAGGAAAAGGCAAAAGCCAGTAAAACGATTGTACACGCAAAACTCGGGTCCAGGTAAAACCCAAAAGTCCAAGCGGACAATCAACCAGGACCTTCTGCCGGAATTTACAGTTAGTGAATGAAGAAAAGGAAGCTTTTAGTTGCGCTGCTTATTTGATGAATGAATGGATCAGTCGAGAATTGACATAACTGCACTCAGAACATCCCCCATCTTTTTTCTCAGTAAACAACGAAGAGTTGATAAGCTAAAAGTACCAGCTGCAACCTGATTTAACCAGCCTGTTTCCCCCCTTCAACCAAACACCCATCCCTTCCCTTTTTATTTATATCTGTGTATTTGTTCTGTTGCACTGCCCAGTTGATCCCAGAAAGCCTTCATCACATCCTCTTAACCTTTCTTCCAACCTTCCTATTGTGAAAAATTTTCTCCAAATGAAAGTGTGAGGACAGCTTTTTATCATTGAAATTATTACTTCGAAACCATAAATCTGTTAATGAATTGTTTAAACAACATCAATTCTCGATAATAAGCAAGCATTATGGAGATCTAAAAACATCTCACCTCAAACAAAAATGTGTTTAGAGCACACGCCGACCTTAACATTCAAAACTTTAAAAGAAAATACAAGCAACAAAAAGTGGATCTTTCTGGAAGATCCTTAGGTTATGAAACGAATATAAGACCAGACGGTTAAAAACATTAAAGTAGTGATGAAATACTACGAGTGGTGAGAGATGTTAATTATGGTATCCAAACGTCAAATGAACCAGATGACTGGTAACATAGTTATTCTAAACCAATTCCAAACCCAGGCAAGGATCCCTCACAACTCAACAGTTATGGAGGCAAAATGTGTATGGCTAACTAACTGCTGGAAAAATTGTGGCGAAGAAAGTGATGTCACACTTAGAAAGAATGGGCAAGCTACCAGACACAATGGGCCATCAAAAGCAAAATGGAAAAATGCTGGTACGCATATAGTGTGTATAAGAATTTCAGCAAAAGCAAGAAACAGTTACTTTTGCGAGGATAGATCCTGAAGATGCCTATAACAGTGTTGACTTCACATATCTTAAGTGCCTGAGAGACTGTGGTCTGAAAAGAACTTTGAAGAGAGAGTTCAAGAGTACGTGAAACCGCCCAGAGGTAAACGGGTGGATCCGCAAAGTCGGCCCGCGGAATTCAGCGCGGCGCGCGGACCTGGGCTGTCACGGCTCGGGATCTCTGAGACCCTGCCGCGGCGTCGTTCGGGTCTCCGCCGCGTGCACTTTCCGAGGGCAGAGTGCCACAACCGGTTCGGCTGGCGGCTACAAGCTTGGGGGGTTGTCGGTGGGGGCGCTCGCGTCCCTACCAGCCCTCCTGTGGCGAGCCGTCGCCGGACCGAGGGAACGCCGCGCGCTTCGAGGCCACCCTCCTTTCCCGGTGAGTTCGACTGGGAGAGACTGGGCAACCGTGTCTCCCGACCGCTCATCGGCGATCGGCGTGGGGCTGGCCGGGCAACTTTGTTGGCTAATTGGAAAAAACAGCTGTAATTTGTCTGGAAACATGGAGATTAAATCCAATATGTGTTTGCCCTTGCCTTCCTCATAGATCACCACTATCACCTGTCTTGTTCAACATATATACTGAAAGTCTGAAAAAATACAGCCCACTGGACGTGGGCGAACTTTGACATTTTCAAGTTATATCCTAATGTATCGTAGTGGGTCAGACAGGCACGACCAGTTGCAAAGTGCTTTGCATGAATGTATGGAGTAAAAGGACCTTTTTCCACGCGTTCAGGTGTATCAGGTATATAGGGCTAGACTTATATTTTATAGACCAAATGGCACTTGGTGGGTGATGTAGTCAGCATCATGCTGACCACATCACTAGCTACTGTGATCAATGCAAGCGTATCCAGGCGACACTGAAGACGACTGTGGTGACACACTTTGAACAGACTATTGGTCTTATTGTTCAACCATTTGGTCCTTTTGGTAATAGATAATGGCCTAGGAATTTTAACCCTATCTAATTTACAGTGTACTAAGCTTGAACAGATTCAAAATAAAAGGAATGAGAATCATCTTGGGTTGCACACGAGATACGCCAATTAGAACAATGAGGTTTATGTTTGGGCTGACATCGATACAGTCTTGACTGTCACTGGCGAAAGTCGGGGTCTATATGCAAGTTATCAATGGCGAAAGGCATCCGCTGCATGGTAATTGAAACCAATTTTAAAGGAGACCAGCTGAAAAGAGGAAAGTTATGGATGGCACTAGCTGAAATTACCATCAAGACGGCAGCCTCAGTTGAGCAAACAGACGGGGGCAGGAATGGGTCAACACAAACATCTACAACAGCAGTTTCCATGAGGTCATTATTACATTAGGAAGAGAATGTAAAGAATGGTGCAATGGTATGGCAGAACTAGAGGTACAACTGACAGATGAAAAGGCTGGGCTAGATGATGCACTAGTGTATACCGATAGTTTTGTTCATCGGGGTGTAAGATCTGGCTAGGGTTTTTTGGTTAAAATAAAAGAAAAAATGGGCAGAACAAAATGGAACTTTTTTTTTTAATCTACAACTTCAAGCATGAGGATGGAGGTGGGGGCATATCAGTGCAGTTCTGACTGGAAAGCAGGAAACAAAGTTAGAAGAATTATTGTGTCTAATTCTCAGTCGGCACTACGAAAGGTTCAAAATGGACTAATGTGGCATGAGGGGATACCAAGCATGAGTATGCCACATTGCAGGGAATCACGCAGATATATTGTCTGGGAGATGCAGGAGTGAGCGATAGCTACAGGAACATTCCTAGTGGACAAGGGAGAATATTCCGAAAACAATACATGAACAAATGTTGACAGAAAACAAGAGATTAGATGAAAAAACGTGTAAAAATGTGTGAACGAGGAATTAGGAGTAGATACGGCAAGGAGGAACGTATCAGAGGAAGAGAATTACATATGTGCTACAGGAACAGTTAGCATCTAAACCTTAAGATATTTGCTGCTATATATATACCCAGTGTGCAATGATGTCGATTCTTAAATCAGTTATCATTTTTTAAATTCAAATATCACTATGACAAATTGAATGGGTGATGTGATGAATATCAAGCTGATGGCCTTAGCATTCTAAGAAACTTCACACAATTAAAACTGCAGCAACGTGGGAGCTCAGGTAAACTGAAAACTCTCAATTTGGATTCAGAATTAGGCAACCGGATTGTCAGCATTAAGGCAATCCAGTGGAGCCATTAATTATAGCTAAAGTACTCCTGCGCACATTCAGTACTTTGACATCCTCTAAAACACAATAAACAAGACAGGCAAAGATTAAGTAACAGAATTTACCTTTACAAATTCACTCCCATGATAACTCATGCCAACTTCTGGAACATTGCTGATTAGCACATCATTCCGATAATCTTGGCCGGCTGGCAAACTGATCGGAAATTTAGCATCTTGAAGTCTCAGGCTAATGCAAGGCCAGCTGGTTTCACCGCCATCAAATACAGGCAAATTAAGGTCTACCCACTTGCTAATGTCCTTAAAATTCCACGTTTTATTGTGAAATCCTTTCAAATCCTGGTGTTGATGTTTACCACTGGGTGGATTATTCACATCAGTCTCGAGGTGAAGTGAGACAACTGGCGATCTGAAGGAACTCTTCTTGACCACTTCACAAGGGCTAGCACTGGCCAGATGTGTTTCTCGTTCTCTCTGTTGAATGTGAAGCATACCATACAGAACATCTTTGCTTGGCTAATTTTATTACAAATTATTGTTTAACAAAAATCAATGTGTCACTGATTAAAATTATGTATAGCTTATCTGAGGTCCACCTGCTATGTGCTTCAATATACTCGACTCCATTTTAAAATGTCAGTTCACATGGCAACGACACATAAATGTGACATGACTGAGTACATTGTTGCCATTTAAAAAAATTATGTAAAACAAAATTAATTAAACAGTATTATTTGAACACTACAAGAACAATGATTATCAACAACTTAAGAAGGATATACATTGCAATATGATTGCATTTATAATTTTTCTAAAGATCACATTCGTGTGTCGATAACATGTGAACTGATCTAATTAACATTTTTAAATGGATGCCAATTAAACAGTTTAATAAAATACTTAATGAGTTAATTATTGGCCAGCAAGCCAGACAAAGGGTATACTGCAGTATGGTGCTGGTGTGATGATTCTAAAGGCAACATTCATGCGTCACTACTATAACAGTATAACAAAAATGGGTGCCAATTAATAATTAATAAGTTACAGGTATAGACAATAATGCAATGCCTCTCCAGTTGATGCAGTGTGAGAGATCACCTTTCTTCGGTAGTAGGATGTAATCCCACCATTTTTCCAGTCTGTTGGGAATACTTCTTTTATCCATATTTTATTGAAAATTCAACCTAATTTGTAACCAACATTTAAATAGGAGAAGGTAAACAGGATGTTATGGTATACACACAAAATCAATTTTAGGTATTGTCAGTTCTGGTATTATTTTAATTTCATATATGTGCCAGCGAAAGTTGAAGACATAAATCTGAAATTATTTAAACAACAAAATGCATAAGGAAACTGATTAACTTTAAATAGGATCAATTCAACAAACAAAAACAAACGAGAGAGAAGTATCTGGTATCACAATTTATAAAACAAAAAATATTGTGCTATAGTGGACATATACTCAGAAGAAGCGAGCAGAGAAGCACTAAACAGACACTTACAAGAGGCAAAAAAAACAGGCAGAAAAAATAAGGGTAGTCAAGTGAAACCCTAAAATGAATGTTGATAAAAAGGGCCAAATGTGCTGGATAAGATCTATAATACTGAAATGACAGTATAGAATGGAGCAGGAATGAACAGCAAGCCCTTTGCGACATAGAAATGACACACAAGCATGAAGATATGTCAGAATACTTTTTCAATAGTGACTCACGTCTGAAGTTAAGATTTGAATCTGGTCCTCCAGCGAACGTATCCTTTTTTCCTGTTTTTCAAAAATTTGCACAATAAGGTACAGCAGTTCCTTATCAGTGTCTGTTTTAGACACTTTCTGCTTCAACATCAAGATCTAAATAAAAATAATAGCATGCAATAATTTAGTAGAATCAATGGTGAGTTGATATAACATGACATTTTTATTACTAATATTACAACAATAAACTTATAGTACAGAGACAACCTAGCCATGCGACCCTAAATCCTCACTCATCCCCTCTCACGAAAGCAGTAAATACAGGCAGTAATGGGGGGGGGGGGAGGAATGTATTTAAATATTATCCTTTGGATGATGTGACCTAAGAATGTACACTGTCTTTTTCTGATGTGGGTAACGTATTCTTTTCATGGGTTAATTCTTTCATTTTTATTACTCTTTTTCTCTCTCTATGGTTATGCATCATAGATTAAACCACATCTATGCTGCTTACACATAATTTTTCACTAACTCAACTAACTGTAGGTAGTCAAACTATTTTCAAACATTAAAAAAATACGACAGTATTCTCTTGATCTGTGTCTTATCAAGTAAAGCAACTGCAAGCCACTCTGATCGCGGGACACCAGTTTCATAATGATATATTATATCCGAAATAAATATGCTCTGCGAGTCTGCAACAATCACAAAAACATGTCTAGCTGTGCTGTTCTCAACCATTGAAAAGCTGTCGCTCCTGCCTCCGTCTTCATTCTCATATTCATACTGGGTTGGGTTGTTTTCAAAGTTTCCACTCATCTTTGCAATAAAACTAAAACTCCACCCAACTCTCTCTACAGACCCATCTGTAAATATTAGGATGTCATCTGTGTGTGAATTTTCATTGATCAGCATCAGCTCTTGCATCGCTAACTCGGTAACCCAGTCTTCACCACGTGCTACCTTGTCAGTAGCACAAACCATTCTAATCGTGACTTCTGACCATGACATAATCGAGATTGAAGAGCCACCTCTTTTACTGTGCTGTCCCTCGCAATCCCCTAAGGTCTAATAACTAATAATGCAGAAGGTTTTCCCTGTCATTGTGATAAAATTAATCATTACTTTACTTAAATAATGTTTATATTGATTCAAAAAAAATCTATAATAACTTACCAAGGATTTTGTGTTAGCGTCTTGTGCATACATTGTCGTTTTGTGAACGTCCAGCGCTGGTCTGGTCACCTGTGCGAATGAGACGGAGAAGCGTGTTTCCCGTTTAGCTGTTTACAAGCACTTTATACAATAACAAACCAGGGTACAGTGCAATTTGATGCTAAATTATGTTTTTACACGGTGTGATAAATATTTTACTAAAACAGTTCATAGAATGTAATAAAATAGTGTAAAATAAGTAGTTTTCCTATTTTGTTTATGCCCTCTGAAGGGCGGTTTAAACGTTCTGTTGTGGTTCACCGCTAGACTGTGATATCTGCACCTTTCGAGACGCACACCAGACGACTTGTTAATCAACATAGAACTGGTACTATTAGCCATCGGACGTCGGGGTTCATACTGAGGGGAGGATCTGAGCACCTATGGACATGTCCGGAGTGCAATGAGGATAACCCTACTAACGTCCTGGAACCCACACACAGATAATAAGTTTTAAATAATGTAAAAAAATCGAATTCTTGCAACAAACATTTAAACACCAGAGAAAGAAGAAAAGACGTTATTTTTATTTAACACTGAGAGCCAATTTGGCCAAAATGAATACCCAAGGAGAGACCTTTTGAAGGTTGCAATGTGATTATATTGAATGTTTTCTAGAATATTTTTGCCAATGTATTATTAGAATTCCCTGTTAAAATAAAAAAGTGTGCAGATTTAGAAGAAACTCTATAACTTGGCGAGTGGGTGGAAGTCACAAAAAATGTTCAAGCAATAGCAATTTAATAAGAAATGGCGGGTAGGATGGAGACCACACTTGTGACAGTTGTGATCCCCTCGAAATCGGTGGCAACCCTTTTCCGGAACTTCGCTACTCAGATGACACAGTCCTCATTTCCAACAGCGTAAAGGGAATAGAAAATTTAATATTGTCTGTACAAAATTACAGTGAAGATCAAAATATGTTCTTGAATTTAAAGAAAATGAAAATAGTGTCCACAGATGAAACTGGCTGTCACCCACAAAAATTACAGTAAATGGTGAAGAAATTGAAAATGTCACAAACTTTGAATACCTAGGCTTTTTTATAATAAATATAAATGGAGACTGTTTGACAGAAATTAAAAGGAGGATGGCCATAGCAATGTAAAGATTAAACAGCCTAAAAAGTCTCTGGTTGAGCACCAGCAAGGAGATCAAAATTAGAATTTTTGAGAGCATGCATCTTACTTGTAGCTACATACGGATGTGAGACGTGGACTATCTCCCAGTCTTTAAGAAGGAGAATAGGTGTTTTTGGGCTGAAATGCTATAGAAAGATTCTCAGAATATGTTGGACAAAGAATAGGAGAAATATTGACATCTTGAAAAATCTTAACAACAAGGAAATTGGTTAATAAACAGCATCCTGTCCCGAAAGCTGAAATATTTTGGTCATATCAAGCGCCACGACGGATTGGGATAAAATAATAGCAGAAGGCATGGTACCAGGCAGGAGGGGCAAGGGCTGACCAACACAAAGATCGGCACAGGGATTTGATTTGATTTTTTACCCCACCAGGACATCACACAAGCGATAAACACCCGATGACACAAAGTGCCACCATGCGGATGAGGATCACCGTGGAGAGGTCCCAGTAACCGCGTTCAGACATTTGGCCATAATGATGACCTGCCTATATTGCGGCCCCTGGCAAAAGCCAGAGTGGGGCTTCAAACAACAAAAAATAAGACGGACGAAAACTAGTTCATCGGCACAGGGTATAAGTGACTCCTTAAATATGAAAGTACATGAGGCGTGAAAGCTGGCGAGAGATCGAGTTTCTTTCAGGCTGACTGTGATGAGAGCGACGTTCTGCAAAGGACCGGCTACATGATGATGATGAGCAGGATGTAAGTTAATTAGCCTGGTTAGTTAGTTTTAACCTCATTACACATTGAACCATTCAGTCCATAAGTGCTCGGATCCCCTTCTTAATAAATCTGCAGCGGTTAATTTTTCTTTGGCTTCCTACACATTGTTCTTATCTGGTCCCACCCCTTTAACATGTTCTTGCAGTCTGGTCATGGTTGTATATTCACAGTCATCACTGGGATCTCGCAAACGTCTTACTTCTCGTAAAGCATTCAGAATGTCAGCATGGTTCATTGCTTGCCCGCCCTCTGCGGCAGTTTTACCTGCTAGCCGATCGGTTTGCTCGTTTCCTTGCACACCTGCGTACCCTGACACAAATATGAGAATGATATATGTTCAAACCCGACCGCTTTAGGGACTCCAAACACTGTCTTCGGACCCAGTCCTTCTTTATCATCCTGAGAATACTCATTGAGTAACTTAGAAAGCATGCACGGGAAAAGGTCTGTCTCTCCAGTCATGTTTTTACTTTGGTCACTGCCACTACCACCATAGTAAGATTACTTATGTTCAAAGCAACAGCACCACAATCTTGCTTTTCGATTGTAACTAACCTAAGACAATGTTAAAGCCCAAGAGTATCTCACATGGCGAATTACAGACGCATCTGTTTAAAAGTACAGCACCCCCCCCCCCCCCCACCCCCCCCTTTTTTTTTTCCCCCGTAGAAAATCTCGAAAACCAGAGCCTTTACTTCATTATCAACAGCGGCTAGACTTTCTTGTCTGAATTTTCTGTCTTGTCGGATGCAAACAGAAAATGTGCGACAGCACTCCGTTGGTATCTGTACCCATCCATCGCCATATTATGTGTCCACTAGTAAACACACCTGCTGAATAATGTCCTCGGCCTAACCCATCCACGATTTTCCTCTTTTTTTAATCTGCTGCCTTTGTTCTTTTTTTTTATTTCACCATGCAGCAGAGTCGTGTGTCTGCGATGACTCAAGGTAAGTGCCTGCTCGGCAAATTTGAACTCCTGTCTTTCATGGTTGAAAAAACGAGGAGGTATTTGCATCGCCCTACGTGATGTATCTCTTGTACATCCAAGTATAATACACAAAGCCTCGTTCTGAATCCTTTCCATCTGCTTATGGCCGAGAGTCAGGATCGTATATCAAAGACAGAAAGAACAAAAACAAGATATAAAGAGATAAATGACGTTGCTCGCAGTTTCCCGCAGCCATCACTTTTTTTGCACACTAGGATGTGAGATTTGATTATAGTTGGTGATGATTCTTTTTTTTTTTTATTCGTCTATTGTGTGGCGATTGTTCTCTTAAAAGTTTCTATTTGAATGCATTCGCCATGCGGAATAAGGTCAGGAGACCGAAAATACGAGATTTCTCGTATGATTAGATTATGTGAATTTTTGGGGGATAGTTGTTGAAGAAATGCAGCAATGCTGTAACAGTGTATGTTGTTCCAGTAAAAATGAAACCATGCCTCATTGGCAATACTGCAAACGACGACCCAAGGGGACGCACTCGATTGTTTGTTTGAGTGAGTGACGTTCAAACTCACCATGACCACACAACTAGCGACAAACACCCGATGACACAAAGTGCCACTATTCCGATGATAATCGCCTGGGAACACGTCCCAGAGACCCAGTTCAACTGTTAGGGCCCCTGACAACAGCCGGAGTGGGGCTTTAAAATAACAAAATATTGCATCCCATATTGGGGCGTTGTCAATTGTTTGTTTGTTTATGGCGCCCCTAGGGGAAACAATCCAGTTCTATTGTACGTTCTTGTAAATATTTAATATTGCTTCAATTTATGTTTGGGGTTTGAGTTAGCCCTGACTCTAACGCTAACCCTAATTTCAAACAATATTAAATATTGCTTACTTACTTAGTCGCTCCTCATCTACCTTGGGATTTAGAGGTTTTGAAAGAGAGATCGCCAAACCTCTCAATCAGCAGTTTTCTTTCTGGCTTTGTTCCATTCCGGTCCTCTATCAATCACTAGAGTCCTTGCATCCCCCTGAGCGATGCAATTTTTCGTTATTTTGAAGCCCCACCATGGTTTTTGCCGGGGGCTCTAAAGAAACCTCACGGTAGAACGGGACCTCTCCAGGGGTGATCCTCATCCGCATGGTGGCACTTTGTATCACCGGGTGTTTATCGCTCAGTGTAATGTCGTGGTGGGGTAAAAAGTCAGTTTATCAGTCAGCGACTGTCGAATGTTGTCTTCCCAGGAAACCCTGGGTGGCCTTGGAGGTCTGCAGCAGCTAAATCAAATTTTTTAGAAAATCTAAAAAATCCAAAACCATGCTCTCGTTTATGACACGGGGCATGCGTTCCACGCCCATATGAGACATGGAAACAATTGCTGGTCTGCGTGCTCTTGAAGATAGGAGAGACGCAAAGCTCCTCACCCAGCTCTCCAGATACCACCATTTGAAAGAACAACCCATGCACAGCCGACCGCAGAATCCCCAAAGGGCTAGACTAAAGAGAACATGTTTCATAAAGAGCACAAATGCCAAGCTCGCTGACCTCAAACTCTCTCCGATAATACCAAATGTTTCACAAAAACCTTACAACCACTGCCCCCCCCCCCCCTTTTTTTTTTTTTTTTTTCCCCCTTGGCTTGGTCAGAACCACTGTAACAGGGATCTTCAAATCATCAGTCAGTAGCACTAATATAAGGTCAGTTACAGAAGGAGAGATCAATAGACTGTATCCACACCAGAGCTAGATTAGAGTGTATACAGATGGTTCAGCCAAGAGAGCAGTAAGAGATGGAGGAGTAGGGATATACATAGAATGCCCAAATGGTTTAAAAATCAACCAAGATATACCAACAGGTTCATATTTCTCCAATTACAGAGCAGAGGCAGATGCCCTTCTTCTGGTGGAATGTTCTTTTGTGAATGGACAACGGCACAGCAAATATAGCAGAGTGGTGTTTTTGACTGATGCTATGTCATTTCTACAAGCAATTGTTAACCCAAAAGTCGCCCAGTTTGTAGACTTGACTCAAAAGCTGATTCATCTAGGTTCTTTAGTAGAACAATCTGTAATACAGTGGATTTTAGGTCACTGTGGCTTGGAAGGCAATGAAATAACGGACAGATTGGTTAGAAGCGGCAGTGACATGGTACAAATAGTGACCTAACCTACCAAGAGACTAAGATATTAATATCTAGTATCCAAGAAAGGTGGCTGGATACACACACCAAATTCTCTCCTCAAGATTCGCTTTATCGCCTCTCTAGAGATGCACAGTGTATTAAAATTTAAACTAAGAACAGGGCATAACAAACTTCGTCAACATGTGTTCAAACTTTTCGGTGTAAGAAACACGGTGACGTGTCCCTGCATCTTGGCACCCGAAATGCTGAGCATGTGCTCCAACACTGACAACTGTATGTTGACAACAGAGACGCAATCGGGCCTGTTTCAACCACAATGAAGACAAAACTGTATGGTACACGAGAAGATATGGACTGCACGTTAGCTTTTATAAAGTCTACCGACCTTCTGATATACGTTTTCTGACAGAGGAATCGAAGAAGAAGACTGGCACAAAAGTAGAGCGGTAAACAGCCGAGCGGTTAACAGCCATCGTCGTTCTCTTGCAAATTTTGCTGAGAAACCCTAGGTTTATGGCCTGGAAAAGTCTCTCAGCAGCTGCTTTTCGCGTAGCCAGCTAGATGTTAATGCCTCCGTTTCTGTTTATTACAACTCCAAGCTATTTGAACTGGTTGACCTGCTCCAATGCATGATGTCCTATCATGATGTTTCTTCTCCTTTCTCGAGATCACCATGGCTTAAGTTTTGGAGATACTGATGGTCATTTCTCTTTTCTCAAGCTCTTTCATCTAGACAAGTAAGTTTGGATTGAAAGTGTGTTTCTAATTTAGCTATCAAGGCCACATCGCCTGCAAGTGCTAGCTCTGATATACAGACTGGTCTAATCTTCCGGCACCCTACTGGTTACTTCTTTGTCTTCTCCTTACAGGTGTTTATGACGTCATCCATCTGTGCTGTCAGGAAGAAGGAAAAGAAAAAAAAAACACAAAAAGAAGTAGTAGGCGGGAAAAAAATAAATAATATTTTTTTTTGTGGGACAGGATAATAAGCAGTAGAGTAGTAGTTTCCCGCTAAACAGAAAAAACAGGGAACGTGAAGAAAAGGCAAGGGTTCTTCTATGCAGGGGTCAAGAAATGTTTATCCGAACCCTGGCTATGAATATGTGAGCTACTTTGATTAGACAGAAAATGACTACACACCATCGTCAACCACTTGCACGAACTACACATTCTATCTTGAATCAAGCAACTGGAAATTAACCATCATATTCAACATATGTTTATTTACTGAACACTTAACAGATAATGAACTCTACTGAACAATTAACATCGTGTCTACACACACATTTGTTAAGCACCTCAACCTACACAAGTTATAGAGTTCGCTGCGAACGACCTGACCAAAATACATCTCTGAGTGATGATACATATTGATATCTAGCTCTATACAGTTAGCGAGGGGATGTACGATTTCGTCTTTACTGTTCGTAATGGCCATGCAGGCGATGTTAGATAGGTCTGCCGGCGTCGGACAGGGCCTTCAGATTGGGGATCACTGGACGCCGTCACTGAGAGCTTTCACGGATGTTACGACTATCATCACAAGCAGCAAAGACAATGCCCGTGCTATTCTAGAGAGGCTGGATCACGTTGTCGAATGTGCGGCATGCAGTTCAAGCCTCAGAAATCCAGGAGTCTATCAATCCCAAAGGGCAAGGTGGCGGCAATCAGTTTCACGGTGGCAAGGAATAAGATCACCGCGGTTCTAGAGGAACCAGTAAAGAGCCTCGGTCGCGTCTATGATTCCAAGTTATCTGATAGAGCGGAAGTCCGGCGCATGAATGAGTCACTGTCAACAGGCCTGCGTGCAATCCAACAATGCAGGCTGATAGAAAAGTTCAAGGCGTGGTGCTTCCAGTTTATGTTGATCCCTAAGCTCCTCTGGCCGTTGCTCGTTTACGAGGTCAGTATGACAGCAGTGGAGGCGATGGAGAAAAAAAAAATCCACACCGCCACGAGGAAGTGGCTTGCATTACCGACGTGGCTCTGTATTGTAACCAGGCTAAGCTGGTACTTCCATTCAATGCCATAACGGAAGAGTTTAAAGTCGGCAAGGTGAGACTCGCGATGATGCTGTACGAGTCCTCAGAGCCCACAGTAGCAGATGTCCGCTCTGAAGACAGGTACGAAATGGAAGGTCCTAGATGCGATAGAATCTGCCCAGGAAGCCCCGCTGCGACTGAGCTTTGTAATCAGATCTGCCTACGACGTATTACCCCCCCCCCCCCCCCCCCCCCCTGGCGATAATATGCTGAAATGGCATGCGACCAACGACCCAACATGCCCTCTCTGCAGACCCTCGAGCACGTACAGTCCGCGTGCAGGAAAGCCCTAAGCCAGGGAAGGTATACATGGCGACACAATAAAGTCCTAAAAGAGTTAGTGGACATTGTGGATCAAGTCAGGATGAAGGCCAACGCAAGGGCCAGTCCTACGGTTACCCCCATGCGTTTCCCCAAGGCTGGGCAGATTTATAAAGGTAAATTCAACAAGGTCGCATACGCTCCATCAATATTTGGCTGTGCAAGGGACTGGTTACTGGCTATCGACCTGCCCGGTTTCGAGAGGTAACCAGTTAATCCGGAAAACCGACCTGAGACCCGACATAGTCCTACACTCTGCGAAGAAACGCCAGCTCATCTTGATTGAGCTGACTGTGCCGTTTGAGTCACGAATGGACGAAAATCACACGTACAAGCTGGAGAAGTTCTGTGATCTTGAGGCCGTTCTGAGGAGAGACAAAGCGTACATAGTAAAAATCTTTGCCGTCGAGGTAGGCACAAGAGGTCTGTTCTATACATCCACCTATAATGTGCTAAAGCAGCTGGGCTTGAGAGGAAATCAGCGTAAACGGTTACTAAAACAGCTGGGCGAAGCTGCTGAGAAAGCTTCTAGCTGGCTCTGGAGACAACGAAACGTTACGGGGGGTGGGCCTCGGTCTGGGCCCCTGGTAGAAAAGAACTTAACATCCCTTCAAAAATCAAAGTCCCAAGAGTCCGTCAGTGTTTCTCCGCCAACTGCTTATTCTAATTTACATCACTCGACCGCGAAGGTGGCGGCCAGTTTGCTAATGCGGCGACAACACCGATAAAAGAACTAAATCTCACCACAGTACCTGTTGATTCACCTTCGTCTCGTCCATACATGTCCGATTAAGCACAGCAGGAGATACTGGGGCCTGGCGTCATGAGCCAGGTTGGCCAACCTTCCGAGATTGTTTAATTGGTAATGGGCAGAAACTATTGCCGAAGAAGGATCATTTACTGATGACCTGTAGACTCCTGTGTGTGTGCTCCCCTGTGGAGTTTTCTTCTTATTCTTATTACAAAATTATTTACCACAGAGAGAAAACCGGACAGATCTTAACGGCGACGAACTGGCAAGGCTTACGGACTACCATTTATAGAACATGGCACATACGAGGCATTACGGGAATGAAAATGAGTTAGTACGGGAGATGAAGAAAGCAAAATTTGGAATTTTGGCACTGACTGAAAACAGAACCGTGTCATTACAAACACAAAATTCCCCCACAAACGTATACATGCATACACAAGATACGAACCTTCAAAGAATGAGAATTCTATCATTGACTACGCCATAGTAAGGAAAAGTTCATTCAAGTTTGTGAGAGATGCTAGAGTCATGAGAGAACCCGACATTGGAAGTGACCACTAACTGTTTACAGCAAAGAAAACAATTGAAAGAACTGCTCCAACAAGGCAACACCGACAACCATGCAAGAAACCAAGCCACCAGAAGGGATGAGGATTAAGGCATACAAGCTAAGACAGCCAGATGCTTATGGGAGTGTCCCGAGTGCTGTGATGTTGATTTCCAACTCAACATTCAGCTAGCAATATTCTGAATTTCCATTATGCTATATCTTGGAACACTTATTCACACAACAAAATGAACAAATTTTCATGACATGGCACACAATTATTTAAAAACTTGGCTGTACAGCAACTTTTAGACATTGTCACTGTTCTGTAATCGGCGTCTGTGGCTTCAGCGTTGCGAACAAGTATATGTATATACACACACATATTTATAAATATATAGAATAACTCATGATTGTGTCTGCAAATCCCCACTTCTCGCCGCTGCGAGAGACTTGGCCTTAAAATAAGTGAGAGGGGAGAACTCTGACACTATTCACTTTTTTATCAGATAAATCAAGACACAAGAACTGCTGAAGATAAGCATGTTATGGTTTATTCACATAGACAGTCATGTTAAAATCATCACCATTCAGCAAGTCTCTCTAAAATTCATCACACAGTGCTAAAACCATTCACTGGATGAATCACTTGTTTAAAAAACACAATGGTAGCTGCTCCAAACAACCAGTATTAAAAAACAACACTGGCTCAAAAAACAAAGGCAGTATATGAGAACTAAACATTTCTACCTCAGTAAAATGTCCTTAAATAATTTAGGAAGCTACTTAAGAACTATGCACATTTCAAGGCCCTACAAATACCCTATACTACTACTGACCTCTTCCTTTAGCTACAATATATCCAGGATTTTATGTCCTTCTACATCATTCTCTCTGCAACATGAACAGTAGATGTCTCGTCTACTGTTTCAGTAAGTTACAAAGATTCTCTGCCAGATAAGTGAATTGCACTAAATAAATAAATAAGTGAACTGTAATTGTCACATTGTGCTGCATGCTGATGAGGGTTTTCTAGCTGCAACATTTAAGTCCCTATCATCCAGCACGTCTTTCTAAAATTCACCACATGGTGCTAAAGCTGTTCAATGGGTGAATTGCTTGTTTGAAAAAAACAATGGTGGCTGCTCATTTTGTTATTGTGAAGCAAATGGTTCACTTCTAATTTAGATTGATATTTTTTTCATGATACTCGTTTTTTCATATTTCTTTTTGGTACAGAAAAAAACACTATGTCAACTACACATTGCTGCTGTCTCATATTTATACAGCTTTTCTCTTTTAGGTTAAAATCTAGTTAGTTGGCTGGTTAGTCGACAGATTTATCCTCAACGCACGTCAAACCATTCAGCCCATAAGTGCTTGGATCGCCTCCTTAGTAAATCCTGCAGCGTGTAGCAGCTCACGACACCAGTTCTGTGTTACGTTTCTTAGTCTTCATTGGCTTCCTGCATAGTGCTCTTGTCTGGCCACACCCCGTTTAACATGTTCTTGCAGTCTCGTCACTGTTGCAGATTCACAGTCATCACTTGGTTCTCACAAACTTCTTACTTCTCATAGAGAATTCAGAATATCAGCATGTTCCATGGTTTGCCCACCCGCCACAGTAGTGTGCCTTGGCACAAACATGAAACTGATATGTGTCAGCCCCGACCGCCTTAGAGACTCCAGCCACAATCTTCGGATCCAGCCTTTCTCTATCTTTCTGAGCATTCTCACTTAATCATTTAGAAAACATGCGCTGGAAAAGGTCTGTGTCTCCAGCCATGTTATTGCTTTGATCACTGCCATGACCTCCATAGTCAGACTACTTGTGGCCAAGGTAACAGCACCAGTATATTGTTTCACAATCGTAACTAGTCTGACCTGTAAAAGCCCAAGAGCTTCTCACATGATGAATTACAAACCCATCTGTGTAAATTGTAGAGAATTCTTGAAAATCAAAGCCTGCACTTCTGCCTCAACATCGGTTGGACTTTCTTGTCTGCATTTTTTGTCTGTAACCTCCAAGGGTGTGGGGGGGGGGGGGGGGGGCAGTAAGTGGGTTTCAAGGTGGCTTGCTAACCTTCTAACCAATTACTTGTCATAAAAGTTATCCTACTGCAGTGGTCGGCAAACTATTTAGTCAAAAGAGTAAAAAAATCAGCAGCAGGAGGACTAACATTTTTCTGAGAGCCAAATTTCTTTTTTTAAGAACCTGTCAAGAACCATATTTTTCAGAGCCAAAAATGATTTGTGGCCGAGCCACACTTAGGTTGCTATAGAGCCGCAATTTTCAGACCCCTGTCCTAGTGTATTAAGCTTAGAAATCACCCTAATAATGCAGGGGTAGTCGTCGCTGCCATGATAACCAAGGACATAATAGCTGCAACACGGAGCGAGGGCAGATGACAGCAATGCCAAAACGAGCATACTGTCCTCATCCTCTGGTTGCTGGGCCATCCTGGTCACTAGGCCAACCTGGTGGTTCTGCCTCTGCCATCCTGGTCGCTGGGCCAACCTGGTGGTTCTGCCTCTGCCATCCTGGTTGCTGGGCGAACCTGGTGGTTCTGCCTCTGCCATCCTGGTTGCCAGGCCAACCTGGTGCTTATGCCATCCTGGCAGTTGGGCCAACCTAGTGGTTCTACCATCACTAAGGCAGGCCAGGTGCCTGCCCACCATGGCATACTCTAAATCTCCCCCTTGTTGGTTTGTGGAGATGTTGCCCTACAAATGGCTTTTGACACTGAAATCACCACACCAAAAACTATATTCCTCTCAGTTGGCATGATTTCCTGAAGACAATGCTATTTCTCACTGCTTATTTTAGCATTGCATGCAAGCACATTTACAGGCATGAATGGCTTGGCCTCACATATGCGAGCCTGTAGTTGGAGATTGGTATTCTGCCACCTGGACATAACAACCATGTGTGCCTCAATATTTTCTCTTAAAAGATAGTCTGTCTCTGGTGTACTCTGTTGCAGAATGTTTGAAACCCTGTAGTATATTATTGCTCAGGTGTGTTTCCTGCAATGCAAGCCCATCAGTGTCTTGACATTAGCACAGTAAACGTCTGATACGTTACCATACAAATGAATCTTTTAGTAACGGACATAAAATGAAAAGATATCAATCCAAGCAGAACTAGTTAGCTTCACATCATCATAAACACAGATGTACAAAAGTGAACACTGGGGCTAGAAAGCATTCACCAGTGCAATATATAATACCATAAACATGAAGAAGAATACATAAAATCACTTAACTGAAGTGTGTCCAAGAGGAAACCCATATCTATCCAGCCAGTTGAATGTGACCACAGGAAATAAATATATAGCCAGAAAAGGCTGTTTTATGGCAAGGGTCATAATTGGGAAATATCAGATAAAACTGTGTTGGATGATAAGTCTTCTAGATGAATTGTGATGGGAATACAGGTGGCCGCAGTCAAGCTATTATCAACAAAATGAATTCAATAAAGAATGTCTAAGAAGCTCAATGTCTAGGAAGCTTAATGATGGGAAAAAGGAAAATTATTTCTGTGCTGTCCCTCACCAAATGGTTGAAGTTCCCAGACAATGTTCTTCTTCTTCTTCGCTGCATTTACCCGGTGTAAACTCTAGTTTAATTTTCTGACTGTTTATCCATTTCTGAACTTGAGTATGGTTTCAGACTTGAGTTCTGCATGCACATCTGTTTTACAGTTCAGGCTTATTATTTGCAGACTGTTGTTCCCTCACCTCTCAGGCAGGTGCACTTTGAATTTTAAAGGAAAAACCTAATTAGTCGACTGTTACAACATGCTTGTTAGGAAACAGTGGGTCTATTCTTTTCTTCCCCTAAAACGGGGTCCTGGAACCCGCATGGGGACTATGCATTGTTCACTGAATTCACTTTAAAAGAAAAACAAAATATGCTGCTTACTGTAGTTTATGCCATACCATTCCCTCTCAAGGCATTCTCTATATCTCCATCCTTGTATATTTGTCTTTAAAAAATGCATAAAATTAATGCTTGTGCAATGCCTTCAATAAGAAAGGAGTGCTAAAATCTTTGGGGGAAAAAAACATATTTTCTTTAATAAAAAAGGTTTGCTAAAACTTTTGACAAAGAAAGGCCACACCATCTTCAATAATAAATGGATAATGAATGCCCTTCAGTTTAAAAAAAAAACTACTTGGTTTTTATACAGTATATAGTAATAAAATCATGACTTGAGAAAAGATTAAAAACAAAATACATTCATTGTAATTGTCAGCTCTCTAAGACTACAACCAGTTCCAACTTCATAACAAATGGGTCACTCTCACCGTTCCACCGCTCCTGTGCCAATGAAAACCACAAAGATGGCCCACGACTGCCCCTTGTCTTGTGAAAGAAAATTGACAGACTGCAATCTGAGCTAAGTCAATAGCATAAACATGTTAAATGCTCAAGGCAGCTGTCAGAAGTGCCAATACAAACAGTCTGACACTAGAAATGCAGTTCACTGTTGACGGAAGCAGCAGTTACAACAGATTAGTAGTTGCACATGCAATTAATCAAATAAGGCAATATCACTTCTCTAGTAACAGGCCACTTGTCATTTTCTGAATCTGCATTTCCCAACACAAACCATGTTGGGCAGCTGAAAAGCATTAAAAATGAAATCAACAGCTCACAGTGTCGCACCATGCATTCAGCTCAGTTGCAGGGCAACAGATCTATATTCATTCAGTCTGAGTATGGAGGAAACTACAACAGCTAACTATTGTCAGAAGCAAACAACATGCCAGGACTAAAAATAATAAATCTGACTAAATCACATACTGACCGGAAGTGCCTTGCCAAAAACTACAAGGTACCCACAAACTATTGCCCCTTTTCTCTATATGTGTCCCTCTATGGTGCTGTCTCAATGAGCCTTTCTTTTTCTGTCTTCATGTTGAAAACATCAGATGAAACACTCTGCAGCTCCCCTGCATGTGGTACTTCATCTGTGATGAAAATTTCATCATAAAAAAACTTTCACTGTTAGTATCACAGGTAATGATTCACTAATCAGGCTTCTAGATCAGCCGGCAAACTCTGGCAATACTGTCTCCAGTGAAAGACAGTACCGTAACTGTCTATTACTAGAAACTTTTCTAATACTGTCACTAGCCTGGGCGCAGCTGACACATGTTCAGTTGTCATCATCATTTACGCTCGGTGCAAATGACACATGTTCAGTTGTCATTCATCATTTATGCTGGGCGCAGATGACACATGTTCAGTTGTCACCATCATTTACGCTGGGTGCAAATGACACATGTTCAGTTGTCATCATCATTTATGCTGGGCGCAGATGACACATGTTCAGTTATCATCATCATTTACACATGGCGCAAATGACACATGTTCAGTTGTCATCATCATTTACGCTGGGTGCAAATGACACATGTTCAGTTGTCATCATTTATGCTGGGCGCAGATGACACATGTTCAGTTATCATCATCATTTATGCTGGGCACAAATAACACATGTTCAGTTGTCATCATCATTTAAGCTGGGTGTAAATGACACATGTTCGGTTATCATCATCATCATTTACGCTGGGCTCAAATGACACATGTTCAGTTATCATCATTTACGCTGGGTGCAAATGACACATGTTCAGTTGTCATCATCATTTATGCTGGGCACAAATGACACATGTTCAGTTGTCATCATCATTTACGCTGGGTGCAAATGACACATATTCAGCTGACATCATAATTTATGCTGTGGCGCTAATGACACATGTGAGTTGTGAGACAGGTCTCATGCTGACACACATTTAAAAAGTTATCATTAGCAAAGACCAGGTCTGGCACAGTAAATATTTTCAAATATCATTTTAGTGCTATTGATTAAAATCAATTGAGCTAGGTTTGCAGGAGTGAACTTTTCAATTGTCATCATCATTTATGCTAGGTGCTAATTTCTGTGGCGTAAATGACTGATATAAGTTGTGTGACAGGTTGACAAACATTTCAACAGTTGTCATTAGTCTAAAAGTCAAGTCTGATAACTAGACATTTTTCAAATATCATATCAGTGCTAATGACCAACTGTGAGCTAAGTCACAGGCAGTAAACTTTTCAAATGTCACCATCACTTCGCCTGAGTGCTTAATATCACATGTCAGTTGTGAGCAAGGTCCGATGACAGCAAATTTTTCAAATCTGTGAGGATATTGATCAGTGGATTCAGTAGATCAACAAGTTCTGTGACAGTTGTCAGACGGAGACTGCGTTCATACAGCTGCTTAATACTTGCATTTGCTTTGTCCCTGGCAACAGAAAAAATATAAAAACACTGACAGCAAAAATAATATGGCGCAATTACATCATGGAGAAAATGGTATAGTAGTAGTAGTAAAATGGTATGTTTCTTTTAGTTGAATATTCTTTATCTTTTTCTACGTCTGCCCTCAAATATTCTGTTGGCATGCTGTGCTGTGGTTTACAATTATGGTACAACATTTGTGCCTTTTTGGCCCAAAACATCCTGCTGTGGTATACAATTAGGGTACAATATTTGTGCCTTTTGGCCCAAAACATGCTGCTGTGGTTTACAATTAGGGTCCAATATTTGTGCCTTTTGGCCCAAAACATCCTGCCTCAGCACAACATTATTTATTTCCCTTTTATAACATGTTTATTAACAGGCAATGGGTCTATTATTCTCCCCTCAAAATGAGGGCCTGGAACCCACACCGGGAGCTCAAATAGAAAAACTGATGGGAAATGAGTTAAATTTGTGAACAGATCTGAAATTTTAACTGACACCATAAATATGTTTTTCCATGTGTTATGAGAAGCAATAAACTTTAAAGCTTAGTGAAAACTGGGAAATGTAATGGAAAAGAGAGCAAAGGAAAGACAAAGAAATATGCTGTTCAGTCACAGACAAAATGAGTATAACATCATAAGCCCCCAATGAGCCTTGTGGCATAGGAGTTTTATTTAATATGCTGGTGGTCACAAGACCACACCATTTGGATTTGAACTAGCCAGGACCTCAAAACATCTTTCTGTGGTTTCTTCTAACTTGATGGGATGGCTATTTGCTGACCTGCCGGCCTCAGGAACTTGGGTTCAAATCCAAATTGAACAGAACTTGTTTCAAACATGACCCAGGCTAGAATGGGTACTAGAAAGTCATGAGAAATAAAGTGGCCAGAGTGAAGATTATATACCACCAATAAAGCGCTAATTGGTCTTTTAAAAAATGTGTCTAGATATGTCACAGTCATGAAAAATATTTTTTTTTTTTTTCAAACCTATTTACAGATATGGTCAGTAGTCTAGCTAATGTTTTGAGGGCCCTTTTTTTTTTCTTTATCCATCCACAGACTGGATTAGTAGTCTTGGTAACATTCTGAGGGCTGTGCGTGCAAACTGCCAAATGTATCATGCAAGACAGCTCGTTTTACAGCCCATTAAGAAGGAAATACTGGCCCAATGAGTTAACACTGAACTCAAAAGGGAACTGTGAAAAACAGTTTGTATTTTTTTTTTAACTTGTGTCAGTGTAAATCAGTGAGCGATCATTAAAAGAAGAAATAGTCTTATAGCTTGTAAACACTGCAAAATAAGGACAACTGAAAAGAATGGAAATACACATCAGTTTCTTTCTCAACACAGCATAACACAGAGAGGTTAGAATTACAACTACTTACAATTTTAGAATGGAACAACAGGCAGCATTAAACGTTGACAGTAGTTGCCTGACAGCAGAGATGTCAGTAGGGTGGACAGTTGTGTTATCCTGTGGATCATGATCACCTTCTTTCAAGGCGACTAGAACTGGGTGGAGGTCACATAGGTGAAGAAATACGCTGCGGATTAGCCTCTGTTTGGCTTGTGAATTGAGCAACTCTAAAGGTAGACAACAGACATGGCTGTTAAATAATAAAATAAAGGTCAATGTTCACTGATCCCTACTACAGATTACATCTGAATAATTTTAAATGTCCACATGTTGAAGAATAAGAACAAAACAAAAACCTAAATCTGATGAACGTAAAATTGTGACAACAAAGATGAAATGCCTTACAAAAGCTGCAGGAGTTTCAAGGAAAGACAGAATACGAAATCATGAAATCAGAAGAATGCTAGGAATAAAGCCAATCTTACAGGTCATCAAAGAACAACAAATAAAGTGGTTTGGACACTTAACAAGAATGCCCTGGTACTATCTGCCACAGCGAGCCACACTAAAATGTTACAACGGGTACAGAGCGAGTGGAAGACCTCGGAAAATATGGAGTGATGGAACAGCCTCACAGAAATGAACATCAGTCTTAATAGTGCTCTTGACAGAGCTCATCAACGTACATTACATCTCACCCCGACACTTCGATGAGGTACAAGGTGGAAGAGAAGAAGAAGAAGAAGAAGAAAAGTTTTAAAAAAGAATAAAAATAAAAAAGACAAAATAAAAAGAAAAAGCCTTCTGCTTTTATTATCTTCAGCCCACAATAGTAATAACAGGAAAGCTCATTATTTGCCATGGGTTAAAAAGTGAAATAACTAAGTTTTCAAACAATTTGTTAAGTTGTATCACTTATAAAAGTGAATCAAGGAATAAGCATTGCTAATTAGTTCATCTTATAAACATCTCACATCAGTGCTGACTAGAATTTGTGGGTTATTGAGTGTGAGAGTGTGGGAAAAATTCTAGGAATACTGCAACAACATTAGTTGGGGCTGCAACATTAGTTGGAGGGGAGGACATAATAAGTACCCTAAGAGACAAGACCCAACGTAATCCACCATCTCATTTCACAGTATTATGAGCTCTCATAACCTCTGTGTTGTTTCTGTATGTCTTACGATGTGACCAAATCATGACAGCCTTAGATTTAATACTACTTCATCTCTATCAATCCCATACTGTTATCATTTCAATATATTTAATGCAAAAGTTTGTGTCATTTGTAATCTGTGAGTCTTAATGGGTTTTAACAATACAATTCTGGGACGCAGTATTATTAAATGACAGCTGGGACAAAATAGGTTCATTTCGTGGAAGAAAAGGCAAGAAATTAAAAATGCATACTTTCTAAAGAACAACCAATAAACATACAGTGAGCTGATACTCAAAGAGTTAAGAATTCTTTGTTCAGTTCATTTTCCTTAACCCAGGACCCATGACAGACCAGCATTTTGTTTAGTCAGTTGCTCCAGCCTAGATAGTTAATTTGTCAAATGTTCAAAAAAGCCATTTTTTTTTTTTCAATAACAGGTCTGAAATGTTTCCTCCCATTTTCAGTCACTGTGCTAAATTTCAGAACCACATATGCATCTGGCAATTTGAAAATGTCCCCTCCTTTTTTTCTTGGTAGGTCGTTTTTGTTAAATTTAGATTTGTTGTTCTTTTCTGTTTTCTTTGCCATTGGCAAATTTAAAATCTCCCCCCTCCCCCCACACTGAGCACTCGTGGGAATGCCCAATGTGCGGTGATGTTGACTGTCCTAAAATAACAAATAAATGTACTCAACCAAAGATCAATGAAGATGTTTATAGACAAACAACTAGCAGTAGCCACACTGACTTGTTTCAGACTTTTCCAGCAAAGCTTCAATCCACAGATACTTGCAACACATCTGTGCTCTCCGCCATTTGATCTGAGTGTAGATGCTAAAGGAAGACTGAAAACTCTCCTCCATTTTCTGTCTCAAATTCTTCTTTCGTGCGGAATTTGTCTGTAGGAAAGTACACATAAATGTATAAAGCCTTAAAAAATAACATGAAGTAAATTAACACTAAATATTACAAGGAACTTTAATTTTAAACCTGTTTCTACTGCATCACACATAACTGCGTATGCTGAACAGGATCATGTCAAAGTTATGTGATAAGTACTGACCAATGAATAAAAGTGTACATGCTTATTGTCCCATGATGCATACGTTCTCTTTCTGACCATTCTGAAAATGGCCAGTTGATCCAGAGAAGCTCAAAGAGAGATAATTCAGTTTCCTGTACTTGAAGGTTGTCGACCAGTGGACATTCACTGAAGAAAGCAGGCAGCTTATGGTAGAAATGTGTGTCGAAGACAAAACTAACAGACTAGGCACACACAAAACCATGGCCAAAAGGAACTGTTGCTGAAGCACAAGTTCACTAGCAAAAGAATTTAATGTATCAGTTGGGACAGTTCAAAATGTTATTCGTAAGAAACTGCAACATCAGAAAGTGGGTACTATGAATGCTGACTGATCACCCAACAGAAGGAAGGCATGGGAGGGTTTTTATGCCATTTGCTGTGTTATAGAATAAAGGGTGATGCACTTCTCTTCCAAACAGTGGCTGGTAAGGACCGAGAGAACGCTATCGATCAACTGGTTTGTGCCCTCTGGGCTGCTACCTGAAGATTTACCACCCAGAGAGTTAAAAATGTAATATCCATCTTGATAGCAGATCAATCAGATTCCAGATATATCCTGTTCAACCTCCAAAGAAGTTATAATTACGGCACACATAATCGCTACCCAAGCCAGGTGTAAACCCACAGTCCTGCATAGGCAGGGATACGGTTAAGAGGAGGATGACTGCCAGATGCATTATAAAAATGAGCGTGGTACTATAGACAGGTGCGTTTTTGAAGCAAGTCCTGCTTTCAAATTTTTTTAAAAAAAGCTGTCATGAATAAAAATGATTTATTGCAGCCAAAGTGAACCACACATTTAAATAATTTATAAAAAATAAGTCACCATTGACTTCAACACATTTTTAGTATCGTGGCCCTAGGTTTTTAATTCCAATGTCATAGAAGTCTTGAACCATTCATTAATGCCTGTCTGCAGATCATCATCAGTTTCAAGCTGCTGGGATGACAGCTACATTTTTAGGTGCATGAAAAGGTGGTTGCTATGTTGTCAAATAAGGCAGAAATTCACTTGCAGTGGATTCCGTCTCACTGCGGCATCAAAGGCAATGAAAGCGCAGATGCTTTAGCCAAGGCAGTAACAAACTATAGACCTACCAGCCGCTATCTTTTCCAGAAGTCAAAACTCTCATTAAGCAAAACAGATCACAACTCACCGCAGGCAGGATAGTTTTTCTCACTGACTCACTGTCAGCTGTACAGGGCGCCAGATCGGGGCTGTAGGGCGTTTGGCCAACAATTTCCTAGTGAAATTTTAGCAACAATTGAACAGTTCCATCTGCGAGGTGATGTCAAGCACTATTGTGCAAAAGAAAATTCCAGAGGACAGCAACCCACATCTTTTTGTTTTTGATGGGACACAATTTTTATTTTTTATTTAAGGTTTCTTGTCTCTTAAATCAGTGAAAATTCCACAAACAACGCAGAAATTGTGAAACGACGATCTTCCTGATTTTTGGTTCACTTCTTTGACCAAATCGCCTGTCACCACACTCGGCTGACCGCTACAATCTTCATCATGGATATTTGTTCGTTCTTCTTTAAACATTCGACATCATTTCCTAACCATACTATCAGTCATAACATCTGGCCCATAAACCTCAATCAATTTCGGCAGCACTATTGTTTTTTTTTCTTTAAAAAACAAAAAATGGATCACAGGACAAACCTTGCAGCTGGCAGTAGTATTTATTTTTGCACTGATTATAAAGCACTTACGTGCAGCATCAAACAAGATTTTGACAGTGGACAAAATACTAGCACACAGCTTGCTAATGAACCATATAAACATACTCATCATCATCATGTGCCCTGCCAACTGGCGTAGGCGCTCATGTGTCTCCACAGATCACGATCCTTGGTTGCCTGGAACAGCTCTCTTGATCATATCTCTCCATGCCATTGTTTCAGCCCATCTAGCATCATCTCTCTTGGTCGGCCTCTACCCCTTTTCCCACTAATCTTTCGAGCTGTCAGGATGTTCTCCAATGTCTCTCTTTTCATTATGTGGCCAAAGAACAGTGTTTCTCTCTTTCTTATTGTTGTATATAGAGATCTGCTTTCATTAGCTTCTTTCAAGTAATCATTGTTAGCTACTCTGGCCGTCCAAGATATTCATAACATTTGTCTCAGAAACCACATCTCTGTTGCTTTATAAACATACTACATTTGCATATTTACGTTTTCCATTGGTGTTTGTCAATGCGGTCAAAACTGGACTTACTTTTTTTTTTTTTCAACTTGCCTAATAACTGGGAAATCTAAATCTCAAGACCTTTCTTTCCACATCATCCTAAAAAGCTGGTTAATACAGACAGTAATCACTTATAGAAATGAAAAACAATCTTTCAAACATACACAACTAGCTGCCTCAACATCGAAGACTCTGGCCAGGTTCAGGTGGTTGTTGGCTGCGCAAATCTGACTCTGCTTCAAGTGTTTCTCACGGAGATCTGTGAAACAGTAGGACAGTGACTTCTGTAGCAGATCCTTTATACAGCGAAGATCCTGTCAATTAAAGCAAACACAGAAATATCATGTCAGTTGGTGCATGGTAATGATGACAACCAAACCACAAGAATATTGCTTTTATAGGTATTAGTGTGACTAAATCTATGTGAATTAAACATAACAGATATGAGTCATGGACTCGTTTGCAATAATTATAAAGAAAATACGTGTTTCTGAGCTGAAAGGCTACAGAAAGATTCTTATATTACCATGAACCCACGCATACATATCAATACTTGTATCTTAAATAACCCAAATATCAAGGAAAATTGTCTTGTAAACAGTATCTTGTCTCGGAACTGAAATATTTCGATCATGTCAAACACTGTTGGAAAGACCAGCAGTGGATGGCACGGGGTAGAGGGGAGGGGGTCCTGCGATTTAGAACAGTCACTAAGAATTTTGCAGGTTAGGATATTTTTAGATCAGACATAAAAAAATGCCATACTTAACAAAAGATTTCAAACCTGGCCTCTTATAAGATGCCCAGCAATCTAGCTACCAGGTCAGTCACTCCTTTGATAAGATTACAACAGAAAGAATGCAAGAGTTACAGCCAACCTCCACATGATGGCTAATTGCAAACATTCAAATCTTGTATGGAGAGCTGCAGAGAAAACTCAGAATGTATATCCTATAGAATAAACCATACTGTCACCTATTTCTGATTCAGTTAGTTTATACAATAGTGAACAACTTGAACTGGGATCCTAAAACAATAAACCATGTACAACAGTGTACAATCTGATGCACCAGAATCCTCAAACAATGAAGCAAATAAAACAATGTACAACCGGATGCACCATGATTCTCAAACAATAAACCACATATGCCTGTTTACAACCAGATGCCCTAGGATCCTCAAACAATAAACCATATAAAACAGTGTACAGCTTGATACACCATGATTCTCAACAATAAACCATGTAGGCCTGTTTACAACCAGATGCACTAGGATCCTCAAAAAAATAAAACCATATTCAACAGTGTACAACTTGATGCAATGAGATCCTCAAAAAATAAACCATATACAACGGTGTATAACTTGATGCAATGAGATCCTCAAATAATAAACCATATACAACGGTGTATTACTTGATGCAATGAGATCCTTAAACAATAAGCCATGTACAACAGTGTACAACTTGATGCAATGAGATCCTCAAACAATAAGCCATGTACAAAAGTGTACAACTTGATGCAATGAGATCCCCAAACAATAAGCCATGTACAACAGTGTACAACTTGATCCAATGAGATCCTCAAACAATAAGCCATGTACAACAGTGTACAACTTGATGCAATGAGATCCCCAAACAATAAGCCATGTACAACAGTGTACAACTTGATCCAATGAGATCCTTAAACAATAAGCCATGTACAACAGTGTACAACTTGATGCAATGAGTTCCTCAAACAATAAAAAAAAATCAATAGTGTAAAACTTGATGCAATGAGATCCTCAAAAAATAAACCATATACAACAGTGTACAACTTGATGCAATGAGATCCTCAAACAATAAGCCATGTACAACAGTGTACAACTTGATCCAATGAGATCCTTAAACAATAAGCCATGTACAACAGTGTACAAATTGTGTGACCAGGTTTCTTAAACAATAAGCCATATACAACAGTGTACAAACTGATGCACCAGGTTTCTTAAACAATAAGCCATGTACAACAATAAACCATGTAAAACAGTACAAATTAATAAATGCACTGGTATTCTCAAACAATGAAGCATGTACACATGTGTACATCTCGACGCACTGGGATCCTCAAACAATAAAGCATGTATAACCTGATACACTGGTATTCTCAAACAATAAACCATGTGCAGTAGCGTACACCTGATGCACAGGGATTCTCAAACAATAAATCATGTACAACCCGATGCAGTGGCATTCTTAAACAATAAAGCATGTATAACTTAATGCACATGGATTTTCACACACTGTGTGCATGTGTGTGTCTGTTTATATGCATGTGTGTGTGTATGTGTGTGTGTCTTTGCATATGTTTGTGTGTATGTCTGTGTGTGTGTGTGCGTGCAACTGTGTATATGCCTATCTGTGTATGTCAGTCTATGTGTGTGCATGTGAGTGTCTGTATGCATGCATGCATGTGTGTGAACATATGTGCGTATGTATTGGATCAGTATGTATGAGTATGGGTACGTATGTGTGTGTACACGAGCGAGTGGGTGGGTATTTGTGTGCAAGCGTGAGTGTGCGCATGCATTTTACCTTGCATGCTTTTGTGTTTATTCTTGATATGAATAATCTGCATATTATTATATGAACATAATATGCTTTATTAATAAAATACAACTGCTGTGTGAAAGATGGGAGTATGGAAGGGCCGAATGTAAGACCTATCTATCCTGCATGCCCGATTTGTGACCCTCTGAAAACAAAATTTGTTTGTTCGTTCGTACACACACACAGAAAACATATGCAAATGCTTCAACACTAAACAAAGTAGTGACAGACTCACTTGCTCCGTGATCATGCCAGTGGGCAAAGTGAAATAGCGCTGTGCCAGCTGGTGGTAGTGCATCCTCAAGTTGTGGTTGATTGTCTCCCTGTAGGAATCATTCTTCTCACCCTTTTCATATTTGCTGAGCCCCTTCTCGTACCACTCAACCACCTGCAGAACATCATTAAACACAGGAAAATGGTATCATTACCAATTCACACAAAAATATGTTTGGGAGTGTCCACTTACTGGTTTACTCACAGAAGAAAGGATATTGTTAGTGCTGACCATAAGATACATAATTCGTAGTGAAAACGTATAACACAAAGTTTTCTTAGTCAATACTCATCATCCCCTTGTGGGTTTTGGGGTCCCATTGTGGGGAAAACAATAATAGACCCACTGCCTCCCCAACCAGCATGTCGTAAGAGTCGAGAAATTGGGAGCTTCCTTCAAAGTTGAAGTGCATCTGCCTCAGAGGCAAGGAACCAACAATCTGCATACAATTAAGTCAGATCTGTTTAACGGATGTGCATGCAACACTCAGGTTCTGAAACAAGACTTAAGTGTAGAGGTGGACACATAAACATAACTTTCCGACAGAGTTTAAAGCCAGTGAACGCAAAGAAGAATACTTTTCATAAGAAGAACATTTCTGAGTGAATTTTTATAAAATGCACATTTCTCAATGAAACCTTATAAAAAGATACATATTTTTGAGTGAATTCTTATAAGACATAATTTTTTAGTGAATGCTTATCACGATATATATATATATATATATATATATCTTGGTGAATACTTATCATAAGATACACATTTCTTAATGAATACTTTTCTTAAGATACATATTGCTTGGTAAATCGTTATAAAATAAACAATTATTGGGCATTTGTTTACCAGGTCAGCCTTCCCATTTGGTTTTGTGGGACATGATTTGGCCTTATTTGAGTGGTAAATGTAATTTAATATCACAGGGTAAGATCCCAACCTCTCAACAAGGCAACAGTACCACTGTCAGATAGCTATTCTAACAGTATTCTAAACTGCTTGACATGGAAACTGAACTCTAATAAGCGGCTAAGGATTGTGAAACACGTTTACCTATCTCTAAGCCACATATGCTTCCAGGCTTATCCTTGCTGCATTGGGAGTCGCCGTGGCGGAGCGGCTAGACGCTTGTCGCTGATCGGAAGTCGTTGGTTCGCTCCCAAATGAACTTGGCTCCCAGGTCTACCCAGCCTTGAGTGGGTACCGGGTGCAGTCCCAGGAAGTAAAGGTGGCCAGCGTGATGCTGACCATATCACCCATCTTGGCCCGATTGGTCTATAAAAATATAGGTCTAGCCCTAAAGGCGTGGAAAAGGGTCCTTTACTTTTTATGTTGCTGCATTTAATATTGCCAATGTGATTCTCCTTCCTAATCATAATGTGCCAGTTCTCTTTAATTTTAAAATCTTATAGAATGTCAGTCTGCTTTCCTGTGTAAATTTCTGTGCTCAATTTTTGAGGAAGAAAGAACAGCTTCTAAGCCTTCTAACAAAGACACTGTTCAAAACAACAAATTAGTAGTTTGCTGAAACAAGATGTCTTGGGTCGAAAGGTGCAGATATTGCAGCTTAGCTGTAAACCACAGCATGTGCTAAACACTTTATTTTAAGGGTGATTGCAGAAGAAGGAAAATACATTTTCTTCTTTCTACTTCCACGGCTATTCTATGCAATCTTTCTGTGTCAACTGAGGTGAAGAAGAGTATTTTTAACAGATGTATATTGTTCCAACCCTGATAGATGTTAGCGAATCATGGACAGTAAGTCAATTAGTGAAAAAAAGTTGTGCATGTGGCAGAGGTAAGGTTTTAAAGATGAACGATGGCAACACCTTGGACAAATAAAAAGAGTAATGAAGTTTTTTCCCAAGAAAAAACTTATGAAAGGAACTGAGTACCCACATCAGGAGACAATCTACATTCTTTGGCCCCACCATAAGGAGAAAAGTGGAGCACATTGTGACAATGGGACAGTTAGAGGGGAAGATGGTTAAAGGAAGAGGGTAAAAGGAAGACACACACAAAAAGATGTCGGAGAGTTTAACAGCATGGCATTGGAAAATATATGTGTCAGACCCCCGTGTGGGTTCCGGGGCCCCATTGTGGGGAAAACAAGAATAGACCCACTGCCTCCCCAAAAGCATGTCGTAAGAGTCGACTAATTGGGGAGCTTCCTTTGAAGTCGGAGTGCATCTGCCGGAGAGGCAAGGAACCAACAGTCTGTATTCAAGAGAATGAGATCTGTAAAATTGATGCAGACGCAACACTCAGGTTCTGGAGCAGGATTGCAGTTCAGTAGTGGACGAGCAACCAGAACCTTCCGCCAGAGTTTACAGCTGGTGAACGCGAAGAAGAAGAAGATATGTGTCAGAAGCAGAAGGTTGAGGAGAGACAGGACTACTACTGCCAAATGGCATAAAAAGAATTAATGGCAGTCCAGGAATTTATCAGTAATATTTAAGTTCAAAATTTCTATTTTTCTAGGACAAACATAGGGCAATAGCCAATAAAAACTACCTTTGATAAATATTCCTTCTCTTGTGCAGGAAACAAATCAGACGGTGAGTCGTTAACAACGGCTGCTGCAGCTAACACATACAAGTAGGCCACATTCACACAATTGTGTCCGGCTGTGTTCTTGTCGCCAAATTTTTCAAACATTTTGATGGCTTTTTGGAAGTTCACTAGGCTTTTATTCCACACTGGCTGGATGGTTGCAAAACTGTCCTTCTCTGACAAGAAACAAAAATTAGCAATGAATTTATTATTTGGCAAAATGTATGCAACCGGTGTCAAACACGGACTCCTACTAAAACCAATGAGCGCAAAATCATAAAAATAGAGATCAGATGTCTTAGAAGAGCTCCTGAAATAACAAGAGATCTAAAACAAAATCAAAAAAATCAGATGGTGACGAGGACTGAAAACAGTCTTACAGTTTATTAAAGAGCAACAAATGAGATGGTCTGGCCATCTGATGAGAATGCCCTGGTAATAATTGCCACAGACAGCCATGCTAAAAAAATTAAATGGATGCAAAGCAAGGGGAAAGACCACACAGAATATGGAACAATGGCAATCAACAACAGCCTTAAAAGAAAGATCAACTTACACAAGACACTGGATAGAGCTCACAGAAGATCCCTTACATATTTCCCCCCAACTCTATGGTGAAGACACTTAGGGAAGGGAAGAAGATCAAGAAGAAGAAGATGCTATATTAAAAGTTAAAAAAAACTGAGGATTTCACATAGGAGTTTTGTTGACAAAAATTTCACAGCCTTAATTTTGTTTCCCACTGAAATAAACAAAGCATGGGAGATATCTTCAGGTGGGAAGGATGCCAGGGAATGTCTTGATTTTTTTTTTCCCTGCCTGCGGTCAGCATATTTTGCCCAAACAGATCACTCTTGTAATTCTTACTCTACGAAGACGTCTGCAATAATTTTTTTTTAACTGTTTCCTGCGCTTAAAATACCATTGAATGAGATCTGAATCATGAGAACATAACATGTGGACTACAGCTATTGACCTGCACTTTGTTCTCAAAGAGCCCTTGAAATGCTTCCAACAATGGCGGGATCAAAGGATAAGTGTGTGCTGTTTCTCACAAAACATGCTGAAAAGGTAGGGGCAGGTATGCTTTGTGCAAATTGGCAATATTTATCTCAGAAATCCCAGATAGTCAGAGTTCTTTGGATATTTTCTCAAGGGTATTCAGGTGTTGGGAAATAACAGGCAGACTTGTTCTGCATCGCTTAGTGGTAAAATGATGCATGGCAAGCCGATGTGGTCAGCTCGTTTTGACAATCAGTGAACATTTTGGACACAAATGGATCATCACAGTCAGAAAAGAATGGTGCAGCAGGAAATGACCAAGAGATTTGGCCGACACTGAATATTTAGAGGCAATGAGAGATTTGGCTGACACTGAATATTTAGAGGCAACGGGAGATTTGGCTGACACTGAATATTTAGAGGCAATGAGAGATTTGGCTGACACTGAATATTTAGAGGCAATGAGAGATTTGGCTGACACTGAATATTTAGAGGCAATGAGAGATTTGGCTGACACTGAATATTTAGAGGCAATGAGAGATTTGGCTGACACTGAATATTTAGAGGCTGTCACATATCACTCCTGTCACGTGCCTGATGTAAGGATTTCTCCTTCAGAACCAACAGCACTCAGAAATAATTATGTTGAGTCGTTTGGCTCGTATTGGTCTAAGGGATTCCCCGTGGCCAATATACGCTCAACTTATTTCTGGAGTAGGGCAACTCAAGTATTGGCACTACAAAATATATCAGTATATGAATACAATATTCCTAGGCACACTTGGTTGGACACCCCCACTACTTACTAAAGAAAGCCCCCAGGTTACGATAGTTCATTATCATAACCATGTTAACACATATAATGAAGATACATACACACACAACTTCTAAACACTTAAAAAGGTGAAATAGAGACACCTAAGTCAGCCATGAAAATGAATGCATGTAATCAAGATGACATATATATATAATAGTGAAACAGATGCCAGATCTCCTAGGATAGATCTCAGGGTATCATGTCCAGATCACAAATATACTACACAGACAGCAGGTCTTGGAGATGACACTATCTCATCCTTGGGAAACATAGTAGCTGTGAGGAATAAAGCACATAAGGCATCAACTTAGCTTCTCCTCTTTCCGTCGATGATGCTTCCCTCAGCTCCTGATGATTTGACTGTCTTTGACTCTGGTAATTCTGCTCAACTGGATCAGGTAGTGAAAGAGTACTTCACCATAGAGGACACAGCAACTGTACCGGTACTCAGCAAGTCTCTCCCACCAATTAGGTCACACCAGTGTCTCTGAGCTACACCAAGCTCTTGCTCTGGTAGGCTGTTTGGGTTATCTGCCCCCACATAGTGATAATGTCAGAAACCTTCACAGGTGTTAGCTGGTGGGTAGTTGGTTGATAGTTGGTTTATGGTTTATGGTTGGTGATACGATGACAATATGTGTGGCTGAGATTTTCTTCACCTATCTGATTGTGGCAGTCACCACCTCAACCTCCATTCTCATGCTGAATGTGGTAATGTCATATGCCAAGCTTTCTTTAGTCATCCTTCTTCCCCATACATTCGCAATGAAGTCTCATCCACTCTTTCTGCCCCCGGCCACTGACCTATCAATTGCTTTTGGAACTGTTCTCACACAGCCTCGTCATATGGCCTTTAATGAAGATGTAAACACTAATAATAATAAATAAAATTCTATGTAACTTTCAAATCCTTTTAGTACAGATAAGAGGTGGATGTATCACCACTATCCTCTATACTTACTGCAGACTTTCTCTTTACAGATCTCCAGCTGTGTGTAGCCCAAAGTCATAATGCAAGCTGCATAGTTTTTCTTCATCAGAAGATAGAAAGACTGTGGTTTCTTCTTAAGGATTGGCAATTTGAAGGCTTGTTGATAAGCCTCACTGGCTGCAAGGAGATTTGATTCCTTGTTGTTGGGCCACTCGTAAATCCAGGCATTTCCTTCAGAATAAAGTAAAAACAGTAACATCATCATCTAATTAATCATCACAAATAACTGACAATCAACTCTCTTATTCAATACATTAATAGCCAGGAAGTTAACCCAGGCAACAAATGCTCGATGAAGTTGGATGTGTTGGTCAAAAAGCGCAAATATCACAGCTATGCTGTAAACAGGCACAACACAGTTGGTCAATAGGATAAATAAAAAGACGATAATTTAACAGTCACAAGAAATTTCTTAACACATTTATACATATAAACTGGAAAACAAAATTATAGTTTTCTTATTTAATTGTCCATATGACATTTTCATTTTTTTTTTTAAATTGATGAACAACATATACTGACAGGGACACATTAAAGTCGGGTATTACTTCTTTCTTTTTTGAAGTTCACCGACTGTTTAATTCGATGGAAAGTTCTGGTTGTTCGTCCACTACTGGACTTAGTCTTGTTCCAGAACATAAGTTGTGAATGGACATCCGTTTCACAGGTCTGCCTCATTTGTATGCATATGCTAATTTCTCGCCTCTCAGGCAGATGCACTCCGACTCTAAAGGTATTCCAGTACTAGAAAGAAGACCTGTCAGTTACAATACCGCTGCTGCCTAGCATGTCTTTTGATTCCTAACTATTTATAAATGGTATTAGTTGTATATGTTTTCCATGATGATCACATAGAGAGACAGATGGGTGTCAAGTTGGTCGTGTTCTTGCAGTGAGGTGCTGTTGTCATTGGGAGGAGATAGGTTTGATTCCCTGTACTGAAACTATCATCACCAAGTGTCTTGCTGACTGGTGTGGGTGATCATACCTCTCCACAATCTGTGACCTTCAATATCATGTATGAGTTTGTTTGCTGACACCCCTCCATGCCATAACAAAAGAATTTCAAGAACAATCTCGCATTGTCTTCTTCTGTCTCTTTTTCCGTATTTCTTTCCATCAGTCCATGTCCCAGTTTCCTTCTTCTCATAACATGACCACAAAAGGATGACGGTCTCCTTCTTATGCTCGCGATAAATCGTCTTCAAGTCTCTGCCTCTTTAAAAATGTCAGAGCTGCTTTTTTTTTATTTTTGGCTGTCCAAAATCATCAGAATGTCCTGAGCGCTGCCATTTCAGTTCTTAACTCAGATATTTTAGAGGAGATTAAGGTTACCTGAATGCAAAATGATTCTTGAGAAGAATGTTGCGAATACCGTAGACTGTCAGAATAACTAATAATCGTTGCCTGGAAATGGCTAATGAAAGTAGAACATTATACACAACAATGGGAAGGAGACAAAGTTCTTTGGTCATGTGATGAGAATAGGCTCACTGGAAAATATTGTGACAAATTGAAAGATCACAGGTAGAGGAGGCAGAGGCAGATCAAGAGAAAGTGGGCTTTTCTCAAAATATTGGTCCCAAATTATTGAGGCTAAAAAAATACTCTAACAAGGCCTCAATGTTTGCGACTGTGCAGCCAGGAAACTGCGCTAAATATTCAGTAAACAACGCGTGACTAGTGCCGCCATGAGTTCCATCCCTTCAATCGATAGTGTGGCTCGGTTCCACTGTTGTGACAAATTCTGGTGGCACTGTCATAATTGCAATACTCCTTACCCTAACTCTAATCCTAACCTTAACCCTAGGACCCAGGGGAGAAGTTAAACCTAGAACCCAGGGAAGGAGTTAAACCAAGGTTTCAGTGTCGGAGCAGTTGACACCCTCGATAATTTGGGACTATTATTTGGAGGAGTGTTTCCTGCGGTATGCGGTATATTCGCCGGAAAGACGTCCGCAATTTACACACGATTGAGGCCCTGTTAGAGTATTTTCTTAGCCTCGATAATTTGGGACCGTTATTCAGAGGATGGCCGAGAAATGATGGTGGATGGCTTAAGACAGTAGCATCGAGAAATATAATGAATGGAATTGATCCAGAACACCATAAACCGAGATCTGAGGAGACGCATGAATGCCTATGCCAGATGGCAAGGCACTTGATGATGATGATGAATGAAAAAAAACATATATATAATAAGGGACCAAGTCAAGCTAGTCAGACGCACTATCTGGCATGGCAACTACAGTTTTCGGTGTTTATGTTGTTTAGTGTTTTCTCTTGTCTCTTCTTTTTTTGAGTCTCATTCAATACCAGCCAATCTGTTTTTATGTTTTTTGCGGCCTCGCGAGCTGACCACCTGTTTATTAAAATATGTACTGAAATAACACTCAAGGCATCATTTTACACAATGAAGAATACTTCATGCAATCTTTTTTTGTCAAGTGAGAGGAGAAAGAGAATTCTGAAAAGCTCTATAAATCTTATACTGATATACGGAAGTGAATTATGGACAGCTGATAGATTAGTGAAACATTATTCGGAAGCTATGGTGCTTGTGGTTTTATAGACAAAAATGGTGAGAATATACACTGGACAGATCAAAAGAGTAATGAAGATGTCTTGAAAGAAGCTGACTCATGGAGTGAACTGATTGCCAACATCAGAAAAGGACAATCTACTTATTTTGGTCATGTGATGAGAAGGAGAAAACTTGAATACATTGTGACAGGGGGAAAGTTGAAGGGCAGGAGAGGCATAGGGACACTGAGAGAACAGATGTTGGACAGTCTGACATCATGGCAGGGAGGACCATCTGTATCAGAGTTGACTGAAAGTACACGAGACAGAATGTTATGGATAGACATAACTACCATCACCACATACCATGGTCTTTGAGAAGAAGAAACCAGAATACCGTCAGGAAAAAACAATATTATCATCAGTGTATACTAGAATTTGTACTAGTTCTATGGGACTGTTTAGGCTAACTTTGATGTAAAGATTTTGAATGTGATTAACACCTAACTCAAGTAGCTGTTTCAAATGATATAATATGAAAGTACCAGATGTCATGAATGAGCATACATTTTAATCAAGCATAATCGAAAACTGCTCATCTTCATGGATGTAAACCTGTTATCTCTCGCTTATTTTCACTATATTTATCATTATCAAGTATTATTTTCACTACATGCAGTGTTAATGGTTAGATGCTTATCTGCCTGTCCGAAGGCATGAGGTTCATATCCATATCAAAGCAGAGTTTTTAAAAATGACCTCGGATCTTAGGTCAACCAAGCCTACAATATGTACCAGAAAATGTTTGGGGGATACATATCACAAACATGCTCGCATCTTGCCAGGCCCGAGATTTAGTGTCGGCTCCAATTCATGCCGTGGCTGTTTCCACAGGCTGTTCTATTTTCTAGGGGTGTCGTGTTGTGCTTTTTTCAACACTGTAAGCAGTCTATATTCTGCGTTGTGAGCGGCCAGCACTATGTGTTTTACAGCATTGTGCACTGGCCCTTAATGGGCTGGTGAATCACCACATCAGTTCTCTCAGTGAGTTGTTGTATTAGATGACATCCTCAGATCTACTAACGCTGCAAAACTGTAGGCCTATCAACTTCCGGGTCACCAACCAGTATACGGTACATCCAAACTGTCAGCCCTTTTTAGGATCCACTACCCCCAATGGCCCTTTTTCAGTTACTGCCTCAGAATGTCACTAATTATCAAACCAGTGATGGCTGCACAAGAAAAACATAGCTGACAGAGGAAAGAAAAATAGTTAAACACTCACCTACGCACAGAAGCAAAAACAAGGGGTGGGGGGGGGGGGGGGGGAGAAAAACCCGGTCGCTCAGTGATGCCTGCCATGAAAGAGAGCTGCAGATTTTTGTCACATTGGGCCTCGAACGAATGGGAGCCGGTTTTCCGCAAGGTGTGTATAGGCAATGAACTGGAATGAGGCATATGCTAATAATACTGCTAGAACATAGGATAGCCAATAGGAATGGCCACGGCATGAGTAGGAGCCGACACGAAACCTTGCGGGCATGTTCATGATATGTACCTGTTTGGGAGTTAAAGGTAGCTTGCAGAATGACCACATAACCCATAGAGGGCTGGCTGATCTATATGAAAAATAAATATGCATCTATGCCCAAATTCTTGATGCACTAATGGTCTTTTAAATACTTTTACCATATGCAATGCAATGAGGTTAAATGTAACAAAATGTGTACCCACTTGGTGTGGTCACCAGTGACTGAGCTGAGTGCAGGATGGCTGCCTCTTCTTCCCCAAGCTCCTCGAAGTCTTTGTGACAGGACTGCCAGTTGGTGTGCATGGAGAACCGTGTCTTGGCAGCAAGGTACAACAACATCAAAAATAGTTCCTCATTTTCATGCTTTTCTTTAGAATCCCTTTTCAGCAGTTGCATAGCCTCTGTGAATGATTAACACATTATATAAAAACAGCCGACCCTTTTCAATAACATCTGGTTTAAAGCAAGACAGTCAAGGATAGGCTACAGAGCTATCATATGGATGAGAGTTTTGATAGTGAGGAGTTTTCTGGATTCTATGATGATTAAAATGTTTAATAACTTTATAAAAATCAAGGTGCGCCTTATACAAGGGATGGTTTTTTTTTTTTTTTTTTACTTAGGGAAATATGGTACAATATTGTTCTGTCCTTCACAGCAGAAGATCTTTACTAAAATTAGCTACATTTTAATGACAGGTCATGACAGAATATACTGCCACACATGTAACAATTTTGCAGTGTGAGAATAGAGCCGGCCACAGTAGCTCTTGGACTGCAGAGGAGTCTCCTCACAGACCCAAATTACCTTCATTTTCCTTTTTGTTTCTGAATGTACAAGGTGTGTGGTTTTAGTCTGGATGAACTCAAGGGAAGGATGACACGGATATACAATCAGGCTGTTACTGGTACCATCGGAATTGAAACACTTCGCTCACTGCTGAAGATGGAGACTGAGCACTTATGGGAGAGTCCTGAGGGCTGTGATGTCGATTAATAATTGAACATTATTAATTCAACATTAGTCTGAATGATTGCTGCATAATTATAATATTTCTCTATAACTTTAGACAAAAATACTGTGCTGCCCTGTGCAAAGGGTCTGAGGCAATGTAAGAGTTGATGTACTAAACAAACACAGGTGCACCAATAATGAGGACACTAAGATGGGCATTTCTTGACTAAAACAGACACATCTTGACAGCATAGAGAGGTGTTAGCAATAGTGATGCATGCTGTAGAAGATAGCAAGTTGCGGAAAGGTATGATCACCCATACCAGTAGGCAAAGCCCTTTATGACAACGAAGATTGACAAATGACACTTACAATATTACATACATGATAGACTGTGCTTGCTAACACAGAGGTGGGTAAATCAACACATTCTTAACCTTTTATTACAATATGATATTTAATAGAATGTTTGGAAATACATGCAAAATGTGCAACAGAAAACACTCACCATAGCAATGTACTGCATATCGTAGGTGTCTCAGTGTATGACCATATTTCTTGATCTCATAAAACTCCTTGGCCAGGACAAAGTAAATAATGGCTGCCTTCTTCAACAGCTGAAACTTAGCCTCAAAATGCCAGGACTGTGAGACATCTTCATCCTCTGTGGTGCTTGGATAACCGGCAAATCCTTCACTGGTGTTGTAGTCTGCACCTAAGCCAGGCATCTCTGAATGACTTACTGGAGAGATTTTACCTGTCCGGTTACCATCTGATGTATCACTGGATGCGGCATCTACTGAGCTTTCCTTTGATTTGTTCAGGGAAGCATAGTGTAAAGGTATTGGTGTAAATGGGTTGCATCTCTGAGGGCCTTCTTGTTCCTTAGGTCTCTCCTCTCTTTCCCCTCTTTTCTTGCCCAGTGGAGCATAGTGCAAAGGGATAGCCTTGGAGGGACTACATGTTCTCTGAGTTTCCACCAAGCCAATATTCTTGCCCTTAGACATGTCTTTGTCTACAATGTTCAAGCCCTGAGGAAATGAAACACACAAGACTAAGACAAACAAATAATAAGCCAAGGATGTCATTAAAACTGGTGTGCAGTTTAACTTTAGATATTTAACATTTGATAAATTGAAAGTTAAGTTTTAACATGCACTAATCATTTTTTTTTTTCTCTATCTGCCCTGGAAAACAATTAAAAGTGAGAAAATTATTCATAAAAGAATGCACCAAAACCTCTACCCAAACCTCATTACTGTCTTCTTCTTTTGAAAAAATTTGCAAGAGGGCTAAATGCCCAACATACCCTCATCTAAACATGTATAGTTTTTTTTTTTTAAATATATGTTAATACATTTCATATTCTTTCAAATATTTTATTGTATCTATTTGCCATTTAGCACATAATAATAATAATAACAGAAACAATAATAATAACAATAATAATGTAATACAAAAGTACTTTAATGACATTCTCTCATGCAGTTTTTGATTGGAAAAATACTGGTTTATGTCATATCATTTTTATTCAGTACTCATCCAACAATTACAGTTTTATTAACATGTTTTCAATATGTGATTTCATCAACATCTGGTGTGTGTGTGTGTGTGTTTTATTCCCCAAAAAGTATGCAAAACATTCTCAAATATGAATTTCAGAACATTCAATCCCACATTTGATTTGTTCCCACATTTAATGAAGTGTTTTAATACTGTTAAAGTCAGGTGTCAGTTTCATGTTATGTAAAACTGTGCTAATGTTACAAATGGTTACTTAGAGAGAAGATATTAGCATAATACAGTCACACAATAAAACATTTGGTAGAAATTCTTCTTCTGCTGTCCTACTGCTTATGCTGCAAAGACTGTAGAGAGGAGTTATGAGTTGCTGTCTTTTGCTAACTGTGTAGTTTGCATTAATGTCAAACTGCATTACTGTAGTTACTTTTACTTCCTCCACCCATCTCTTTCTTGGTCAGCCTCTTGCCTTGCAGCCTGTTGTTTTCATGTAGCTGCTGGTTGATTTTGTTCCATTCTGACCAGATGACTGAACCATTTGATTCTTTCATCTTCTATAAAATCAGTCAGTGGTACTGTACCCACTATTGTTCTGAATTCTTCACTGGTGACTCATCTTTTATTATCTCCAGAAGTTACCATATTTAAGACTGAGAAATATCACTCCGAAAAAACTGCCTTCCCACTTTGCATGAGCTAAGAAAAAAAATCTACAAACATACTAACAGGTTACGTTCCCACATCTCCATACAGAAATTTTCCAGAGTACACAATCAACAAACATATATTACCTTGCGTATATGAGACAATGCAATTGTACACCTTTCATCTGTGGATCCCGCAATGTGGCAAGCTTGGACTGTGTTCCATGCTTTTCTCTTAATCATGCCCCTGACGAAAAGTTCTTTTATAGCCACTGCATTTATTGACTTCTCTCTTTCTTGATACTTTTCTGAAGCTGTTTTCTCCTCTTCAAGTTTCAGAGACTTCACATTTTTGCTGCCGTCCTCACGCACATATTCAGCATTGTCAGCTGGCTTCTCCTGGCCCGAGCTGTCATCTGAACCTGCCTCATCTTCATCATATAAATCTGAGGGCTGAAATTATGTAGATTTGTGGGTTTGTGTATATATTTTAAAAAAAGGGGACAATTTTCCCTAACTTTAGGTGTACTGGGCAGAAAGTGACAGATCAATATTTTATAGACCAATCAGCTTTCAGTGGGTGATGTGATCAAAATCATGCCAGCCGCCTTTACTTCCCAGGACTGGTATACATGTAAAGTCAGGTCAACCTGGGAGCCCCATTGAGGTACCAGGAAATGTCTTGGGAAGTAAATGTGGCTGGTGTCATTATTATCAACATCACCTCTTGAGTGCCAATTATTCATATGCAAGTGGATGGCCTGCAGATCTGAAGGCTGTGGCTTCAGGTAGTAATGTAGATGGACATTTTTTAAAAAAATGACATTGTCTCCCAGGTGGACCCAGCCTTAAATGGGCACCAGGTGAAGTCCTAGTTAGTAAATATGGCCAGCGTGATATTGACCACATCACCCACCGAGTGCCGAATGATCTACAAAATACAGATCTATCCATATATGCACGAAGGCGTGGGAAATGGTCCTTTTTAACATCTGCAAGGCATGGACATGAATCTCTTACTCACTTTATCCATGACCCCCATATCTTTTTTTTATTTTAGATGAAACAAGCAACGTCAGGTTGAATGGTAGCAAGATGACGAAGTGAAAGAAAACGTGTAAATACATCCTGTCTATTATATGTAAAGATTATTGATAAGAAAAATTATCTTGATAAAGATGACACTGCAGCAAGTTTTGAAAACTATTCAACAATAAAAGGGTAATCACAAGAAGCCCTGGACAACAACAACAACAAAAAACATTACAGTATGGACTAGCATTGCCAGGAAATCAGTACAATACTTCTTCCACTCCTTTAGGTGTATTAGGCAAATGAGGCTAGACTTATATTTTATAGACCAATCATCATTGGTAATCTGATAGTCTTAGTTTCAGCTTCATAGCAAACAGATCACCCCATAGTTGCTCCGCTCCTGTGCCAACAAAAAACACACAGAATGTTTATCACAGTCCCTTGTGGAAAGATTGACAGACTGCTGTCTCAGCATATGCACTAGCATACACACTCATTTAAAGCATACGGTATCCATCGGAAGTGCTAACACAAACAGTACGACATTAGAAATGCAGTTCATCATGGATGGTAGCAGAAGTTACCAACAGATCAGCAGTTGCACACATGATCAATATTGTGACAACAGGCATCACGCGATTTTCTGAATCTACAATTCACACCACCATGTTGGTCACAGTAGAAAAACAATCCAAATGATATCAGCAGCTCACAGTGTCACACCAAACACTCAACTCAGAAGCTTGGCGACAAAACTATCCTCTCAGTCTACAATTGGAGCAAAATTGCACCGGCCACCGTCTGGCAGAAGCAAAAGAAAATTTTGCCACGGCTCACAACAGCCTAGCGTCCATTTTGACCGGAAGTAGTGAGGGTTTATTAACAGTCACCCCAGTGGTGCCCTCGTGCTGGGGAAGGGGCCAGGGACGTAAGGCCCATCAGCAAGGTGTCACCCCTGTAGACCTGACTGCCTTCTTTAACGATTGTGCACGCCACAACTATGCAGTTCTTTGGCACGAAGGGCACACTTTAAACTTGGGTTCTGGACTACCGACCCTCTACATGCTAACACACGTGTGTTAATGGTGTACAAAAGTTATCATGTTTCTCTCATATACCATTAGCCTTATGTTCCAGCATACATTTATAAATAAAATACTACTGTCATGCATACATGCATACATACACTTAAACATACTAGTAATAGTTGTGACAACAATTAATAACAATTAACAGTTCATCACTGGGTGGGTGATGTGATCAGTATCATGCCAGCCGCCTTTACTTCCCAGAACTGTAACCTAGTACCCACTCTAGGCTGGGTCGACCTGAGAGCCAAGGTCATTTCTGAAAAATAAAAATAAAAGTCAGGCTTTGTCAGGACCCGAATCAACGACTTTCCATCCGCAGGCAAGTATCTCGCCGCTACACAACGGTTCTTGAAAAATAGTTTACCAACAAAAATAAATGTCTAAGCCTAGTGAATTAGAAGTAGTCGCTGTTACTGCATTATAAAAAAAATTTTTTAATACCAGCATTTTCCTCAAACCTGTAGTAATTGGCCAACAGTTTTGCATTTCTTTCAGGGGACATACCAGAATCTGACCACCAACACCGAACATCTCACATATGTGGCAGCTTCTGACTTCTTTTTCTTTTCTCTACTCCTAGAATGCCCTGCGGCATCAGGGCAGGAAGAGATCTCTGAATCTATGCAACATTATCTCGAACAGAATGTGACAGAAAGGGATGGGGGCCTTGAAGATGTGAAGGAGAAGAAAAAAGAATTCAGGACTTGAAGAAACAAATAATTAGCACCCAATTAACAAGAAGATTTACATAGAAAAATAAGGTTTAAATGCCTTTGTATGTTTGACTTACCGGATCAGATATTCTGCCTTTCTCTTGCCAGACATCATTAACCGATTTGTCAGGTACCCACAGGTCACTCAGGTGGAAGTGTGCTTCAGCACACACCTGTACATTGTGTTTTTACAGGAGAGATAGGAATCAGTGAAAACAAACGAGGACAGTGAAGTATTCTAAGCATATAAAGCTACCAAAAGATAGATACCAGACATATCTGAACAAGGCTGGCAAAATTCTGACCATACTCCCCCCCCCCCCCCCCCCCCCCCCCCCCCCCCCCCCCCCATACTTCATAGAAATTTTCCCAATACTCATTTTATGCTGGGTCATTCTAGGATTCTAGGTCAATAAACAGAATTATCAACGTCTTCAAGAATATCAACTTTCCAGGGCCCTATTTTTTTTTTTTGGGGGGGGGGGGGGGGGGGTGAGACCCACTGACTCCCTAAAAAAAAACCAGCATAAATCGCAACCTAGCTGTAGGCCACAATACAAAGTACCAAGCGCCCTATTAAGGGGAATGCTGATTAGTAATTAACACATCAACCATGCCATGTTATTCAGTCTGAAAATTAATAAAGCTTTATGAACATGTAACACAACCATGATGAAAGAAGCTTTGCTAGTGCCCCTTAATCTTTTAATCTTATTCTTGACACAAAAGTGAGGCAGTTCCTGCATGTCTTCACATAAAAACAGTGGCAGACATTAATTATTCTCCACCTATATGGCCCTGGAAACGATCTAGCAAAACAAGTTAACAAAGTGAAAGATCTAACAAAGTAAAAACAAGTTAACACTTTTTCTATTATCTAACATGCACCAAAAATAGGGGTCAAGACCCTTTTTTCACGCCTTCAGGCACACTGAGCATATAGGGCTAGACCTATATTTTAAAGGCCAATCCGCACATCATGGGTGATGTGGTCAGCACCATGCCGGCCACTTTACCTCCTATGACTATACCTGGTATCCACTCAAGGCTGGGTCGACCTGGGAGCCAAGGTCATTTTTGAAAAACGTCAGGCTTCATCAGGACCTGAACCCACGAGCCTCCGATCTGCAGGCAGGCTTCTAGCCGCTACACCAAGGCGGCTCCCCCCAGAAAATGGGTATAATAATGTTATCTTAATCTGCTCTCTTTTTTCTTGTCCTTTTTTTTCTTGGCACTGATCATTATGCTTGTCCATAGCTCCTACCTTGCACAATATCACTTTGGTTATCAGCTGGTGGCGTCTGATGTGAGTAATTGCATGTGAAACTTCTGATCTGTGGTAACTGATGCTTCCATCGATAAAGAACTGCATTTCAAGTGTCAGACCGTTTGTATTGGCACTATGGGAGGACCAGTTTGGTATGAAGTTGGTACTGTGATTTCTTGATAATTCAGGTTTAGCACAGATGTTTTCTGAATGCAGCACTGCCAAACATCCAGCATTTTCTCTCATCTCTAATTTATTCTAACATTTCTTTGTCACAACCTTGTCCAATTTGCTTAATTTGTGATGAGTATAAGAATAAGGACAGCCTGCAGCTGATGAGCAATCCTCTAAAGAACTACATCTCAGAAGTCTCTAAATAATTTCTCATTAATCAGCAATGAAAAAGACCTTGACACAGGATTCAGCACATATTGAGAAAACCTGTTAACAGTATTGTGGGAACCTTCAGGATGAAATAAATAATGAGGATAAAGAAAAAAAATTAAAGAGGTGAGTTAGAAGTAAAAGACCATTTTACAAACCCTAAATGTGAACCACTTTCTGACAATGACTTGGAAAAAAATGAGTAAAAGGCAGGAGGAGGAGAGAAGCTGTCAAACTCTCACTTTCACAGGAGTTCTATATAACTGCAATATATGTTTGTTTCCATAAGGATATTTGTAACACTGATTGTGTGCTAAGAGGTTGTTGTTGTTGGTGGTTTTTTTTTTTTTTTTACAGAGTTGAGAAATTTCCTTGTGGGTTCTGAGACCCCAGTTTTGGGGAAGAAAAGGAACAGACCAGTTGTACTCTAACAAGCATGACATACAAGGCAACTAATTAAGGGTGTTTCCTTTGAAGTCAGAGTGCATCTACCTGAAAGGTAAGGAACTAACAGTATGCATACTCATAATTCAGATGAGTAAAATGGATGTGCACATAAATTTCAAGTTCTCAATCAAGACTAAAGTCAACAGTGGATGAACAACCAAAATGTTTTGCTGGAGTTTTTACAGCCTGTGAATTCTAAGAAGGGCTGAGGAATAAAGGTCCCAGCCGAGTCATCATATATTGTAAAGGAAAGGAAATTCAACCCCCCTCCTCCCCCCCCCAAACCTGAGTTTGACCCCGCAGCAAACACACACCCCACAATATGTGAGATGGCCACTCTTACTCCTCAGCTACCTATGCCTCTATACAACTCATATATACCTGACCCCTTTCACCCTGTGACCTAGAAAAGACTGCAATTTCCTGTATTTTGGGAATTCCTAACAAAAATTAAATTTTAAAGAAACCAAACATTTTACATGTAACAAAACACCTAATGTCCACAAAATCTATTTACCATCTTTAAAAAAAAACTAACAAATATCATACAGGTGAAGGTAAGTAATCAATGAAAATGAATACAGCAGAGAACTAATTGATTTATGTCTCTCTGAGACTAAAAAAAATGTGTGTGTGCCAATTACTTGACACTCCGTGATCTATGTCTAATGTGAAATTCATCATGGAGAAAGCAGTGAAAACAAGCTCACTAGGGTACGACAACTAGCATTCAATGAAAATCATAAGATTCACAATCTGTTGGTGTTCTCACAAGCAAACCCCTCTAAACGCTATTTTTAGTAAATGTAAGGAATTATGTGCTGCTAAACTTTTGCACAGGCAGGCCAAATAGAAACAATTATGTCAGCTATGCTTCACATAAACTTGCCACTGCAGCGAGCTGGGAACAGGGGTCTTGTGGGGGAATGACACCAACCAGAGATGCTGGGTTTGGGGCAACAGGGTTAATGCCATATATACAGAGTTAATTAACTTTTCCAATGGGGCTGATACCCACCTGAGCATGTTTGTTCTCGTCTAGCAGTCTAACACAATTTTCAAACATCGCTCTGACATCAGCAGTTCGTCTCTGCTTCGATCTGATTAGATTCCTTCCCACTCTATGGCACAGCAAGCCAACAGGAACAGTAAATGGGTTGTCTCCCTCGGAAATCTCATTCTTGCAGTAGTCAGTGAGATCATACAGTTTTACCATGTCATCATTTTCACCTTGAACAGAATACACCACATCACTTTAACAATGAAGTAACATTTCACATCACTAAAAATTATAAATAAAAAGAAGATAACAGTCTAACATCAGTGTTCAAAAAAATTAAATCGGAGGATAAGAATTAAAATAATAAAACAGGAGGATCTGATTTAAAATACTGCGGTTCTTAAAGAGACAAACCTGCCAAGTTTGCACAGTACTACAGAAATACTGAGTTTGCTACACTGGTCACCTTAACCAACAGTTTACAAAAATAGTTTATGGTGAATCAGAGCATTTGAAACAATAAAAAAGTGGATGTTGGGAGCCATTCGCAGTAGTATGGTAACAGTAAGATCAACTGAAGCAAGCTGACATGAAAATGCAGGAATGGACCTTTAAGAATAACTGTCCTAAGCAGCCTGTAAGAAAAGTTGAATTGTGTTTTCTTGTTCATAGCGGTGAGTGCAAAGAAACCGAAGATTAGCTGAGTCTTTTGTAGCACTCTATAGACAAACAACTAAACACGTCAACAACAGTGAAGGAATATCAGACAAGCCAAGACATCATGAGTTAAACATACTTAGAGAACACTTAAAAAGACAGACCAGCCAAGTCCTATTGGATAGTCTAGTATCATATTTGGTACCCATCTCTTTAACTAGCTCATGTATGGCTCCACGGATACCGCTTGTGTACGGTGGTGACCACACTACGGGCTACAGTCTTGGCTGACTGGCTAAACTACATGAATGAAGTGGGAGTAATATCATGCTAGAGGGAAATGTCCATAACCAGTTGATGAAGACTGGGACAGTGAACAAGGTGGACGAATCGATAAAGACCAACGGTTTGTAAAGCGAAACAGCAGAGTGCATGGCACACAGGGGGCGTGTTCAGGACACAATAGAGAACACGGCTGGCCATCTTAGAAGAGATTGAGACCTCACTAACTGTATCTAAAGCTAGCAATGGAATCACAATGACAATATGCAGGAGTTACAAGAAATAGCTGATCAAGTCAGCAGGTGAAGTCAACACTTGAAAACAAAAACTATGGTAATTAACAATGGAAAAGAGTGGCCAACATTGAACATCACAGTAAATGGAGAGCTAGTAGAATAAGTATAACAAGTTTCTCCTGTCTAGGATACGTGGTAACAGATGATGGAAGGAGTGAAACAGAAATCAAAAAGGGAGTGGTAATGGCTAAAACTGAGCAAGTTACGGACAGCTAGAGAGATAAACAACACACTAAAAATGAGAATCGTCAAAGGTTATGCATCCCAGTCCTGCTATATGGTGCAGAAACATGGACAATGAACAAGCAACTAGTGAAGCAAATAAGTGAATCCTGAAGTACAATTTCAACAATTGTAAAAACAGGCAGTTATGTTCGATCCTTGTTGAAATTATACTTCAGGATTCACTTATTTGCTTCAATTATGTAATTGTTACTGTAGTATGCACCTAACAAAATACAGCGAAATATGCCAGCCAATAAATTGTGCAATCTATTGTTTGTGTCTTCTTTGTTCAAATATACACTAGTGAGTTTATTTTCACTGCTTTCTCCATAATGAAGGTTGACCTCTATGCATCTCCCACCTCATGTCTTTCACTGTAATGGTACACTGCTAGATTTATGTCCATCTATCTCTAGAATTTGTTTTCCCATGTGAATGGTTGACTAACTCTTGCTCACCTGTCTTCACTTCCCTTTATGGCAATGAGCATGGTCCACAAATGTACTTTTTCATTAGTTCTCTCTTCATCTCTAGCTTCTCTAGGATCTCTTTGTCATGCTGCACTTTGACATGATATACATACCCATCAGTAAGTTAGAGATTATTAGACAGAGTATTTCCTATGGCGACAGAGGGTTCCCTGTGGCGGTAGAGGATACCCGGCATGGGTACTGGAGCTTCACTTGGGAAGGAGGAGTAGGGGTAGACTTACTGTTCCTATATCATCAATCAGCAGGTGGTTTACATAACTCTGCTTCTGTCACAGTACGCCTGAAAGTCTTTCTTTCTCTAGCCAATTCTCCAGCCCTAGGTGCTTTCACACAGCTAATACATCTTCAATGTCTTGCATCCACGTTCATGAAGGATTGCCTCTGCTTCTGTCACAGTACGCCTGAAAGTCTTTCTTTCTCTAGCCAATTCTCCAGCCCTAGGTGCTTTCACACAGCTAATACATCTTCAATGTCTTGCATCCACGTTCATCAAGGATTGCCTCTGCATCATTTTCTAGAAACTGAACCCTCTATCAATGTTCTCTCCAGGCCACCATGACATTTAACATGACCAAAATACTTCAGCTTTCGGGACAGGATGCTGTCTATGAGCCAACTTTCCTCAATGCTCAGATCTTATATTTTCCTTAAAAGTTTAACATAAAAGATTACTAACTAAGAGTTTGCTGAAATTTGATGTTTTAGGCTGAAAAGTGCATTAAAAAAAGAAAAAGCCTTTTTAAGATGAATGCAAAGAAAGAAGAAACAAGATGACAGAGAGAGAAAATTCTGGATAAGTCGGCAAAGAAAATATATAATGGCTTAGCACAACAGTATGGTAAGTGAGCAGTAACTGAACACATCAAACATAAATGTTAAAAAGAAAGAGGTTGCTGGGGAAAGTGATCAACATTTGGCATAATACTTAATAACAACAAAGATGCACACAATACCCTTGATCTGCTGAATCGTGTCTAGTAACAAGCCTCCTCAATACCAAAACTTCAACAGCAATAAGATAAGAAGAACTCTGCAGGGGAGCATGCACAGAAGGAGTCTACTGTTCATCAGTAGGTTGGTCCTTCGTTGACAATTGTTTCGGCCCATTGTCCACCTAGACAATCTAAGAGGGTGGGCCAGCACGGTTTAAGACTCCAGGCCACTGTCATCTTGTCCGGCGCTAAACGGATGTTCGTACAAGGCGGAATGGTGGTTTTGCAACAGGTATTGTGAGGTTTGGTGTTATATATTGTCGCTGCAGAAGCAAATTAGCAGACTACCTTCACAACCAGAGTGACAAGCTTGCAGTTGGTTCATCAAACAGATGTTACATGTTAGACTTTGGCAATGGCAAAGAGACACTGGCAGAAATTAAATACGGAACCATCTAACACCAACACATTTACAAAATTAAAAGTTAGAGATCACTACACACACACACACAAGAACTTACTTTTATACAACCAGTAGGTATGACCTTCAACTGCTGCCTGTCTTTTAATAAAAGACATGAGGTTCTGTGCTATGTCAAGGACTTCATTTGGATCAAAACTGGAATTTTCTAAATTTGGGATGTCTTCTGTTCTCATAACTTCATATTTCTATTTGGAGGTAAAGAAAAGTGAACAAACTTACAGAAAAACAGAGTTACATTTGACATGTAAATCTAATTTCAATAATTGTGAAATATCAAACTGTACAAAGAATTTTCTTCTTAAAATATTCACTACTTCGTTACATAGCTGGGAGCTGTCATGGTGCAATGGCTAGATACTCGCTTGTGGATCTAAAGATAGTGGGTTAAAATTCGCTTGGAGTTTTTTCAAACATGACCTTGGCTTCCAGGTCGACCCGGTCTTAAATGGGTAGCAGGTAAAGTCTAGAGAAGTAAAGGCAGCCAGTGTACTGTTAACCATATCACTCATCGAGGGCTGATTGTCTATACGAGTCTAGTCGATGCACCACTGGCATGTTAAGGGACGTTCACTTTGATTTTACTTACATGATTCATTATCCCATAACAAACATGGTGCAAAATGGGACTAATTAAAGAATTTTCTGAAATTCTGGACTTTGAAGGAAGCACCCCCTTATTAGTCTCGCCTTTCACAATATGCTTGTTAGGGGGAGCAGTGGCTGTTATCTTCATTTCCCTACGAAGCCATACAACCCACAAAGGAATATATATGTATATGTATATATATATATATATATATATATATATATATATATATATATATATATATATATATATATATATATATATATATATATATATATATATATATATATATATATATATATATATATATATATACACACACACATATACATATATAGGGAATATATATATAATCTGAAGAAATGCATTTTACAGTAGAGGTCAATCTGAACAATCCCATGATTTGATCCTATGACCATCAGGCTGTCAGGTCAATGCTAGGCTTCAATGCTACTGATGCTCCCGGCACAAAATATTAAGTGAAAATGACATACCAATGAGTTGGTGCAATATTTAGCACTTCCCTGGGTTATGTGATTATCAAGCTGGTCACCTTTACTTTCCAGTACATTTCTCATTTTAGGTAGGGAGCCTAGATCAATTTTTAAAACTCATCTTGATGTGGACTAAAAAACTATAGTTCACGATAGGCAACTGTGCTGGTGAAGTTCCCAGTGTCATTAATATAACTAAAACACTCCTGTGCAGTACACCAGGATAACCTCTCTTCCTCAAACATGAAAAAGAATCACAAATTACATTTTTTGAGGTTACCTGTACAAGTCCATTCACATGATAACACATGGCCACTTCTGGAACATTGCTCATTAAATTATCCAGCCAATAATCTAGCCCGGTGAGGACATTTATTGGTGGTGATCGAGCATCTCGAAGTCTCAAGCTGATACAAGGTCGACGGGTTTCACCACTGCCAAAAATAGGTAAATCGCTGTCAATCAGCATGCTTATGTCCTCAAACTTCCATAACGTCTCATGGTGAAAGCCTTTCAAATCCTGCAGATCACAGAAAAACAGAAGTTTTATTCAAACAATATCAACAAAGGAAATGTGAATTTACAAATCTGTGAATGGCATCCTCTGGACAGTTGAGAGTTATGAGTTCCAATTCCAATGGTACCAGTAACAGTCTGAATTATTGTCTCTCTTGTCCCTCCCACAGGTGCCATCAGCCGGATCCCTTGTCTTTCCTCTCTTTGCCATTCTCTTCAGATTGTGATGCTCTACCTGCAGCTCCACACTGTTTACTTGCTCCTAAAGGGTCCTTACATTTAGCTTGACACGCACTCATTTACCACCAAGTGGTGCAGAACCAGCCAATCTGCCTGCCCGCTCATTTCCCAAGACAATGGATGCATTGCAGCCTTCACCCTTGCTTCTAGAAGCTTTCCCAGAATTTGGCTGTACCAAAACAATGCAGTGGTGAAATGGCCTTGGCTTCTAGAGACTTCCAGAAATGTAGCCAGAATTAGAATGTGACCCAGCTTTTCAGTACATGTAAACTGTCTGTTGACAAGATTTTCCAAATTTGATCATGACTGTCATATTTTCATGTCACAATAGCAGAATATTCTAGAAGCGGCCACGAATACCTACATAAAGAGAGCACCTGGCTAGTCAAGACAAAGTAAGGCAGGTCTAGGCTAGAGCTTAGAGGTTCTGCAGGGAATTTAGTAAGCTCTAAAGCAGACTTAAAGGCCCCCTAGTTCAGAGCTGACCAGATGCTGGATAAAAAAATAAAATCTAAGAAATGCTAGTTGCTAGAGTAGCTAATGTGAGACATAGCTGTTAAAGAAAATATTATTGGGAATTCATTTGATTGTTTACGAACTGTATAAGAAACCAGGTTTTGTATGATTTATTTATTTTGCATAAGAAGAAAGTGAACTGTCTTATTTAAAGAGGGAAAAACCTGATTAACATGTTATCATTTACTGTGCATCTGAGACCCTGATGCAGTGGACTGTGTTAAATGATGGTGGTAGTTGAAGATGAGGCTGAGGAGATAGGGATTTCTGTGGACAAAGTGCAGATAGAAATAATTACTGTACCAGAGGAAGAAACAGAAGAAATATTATGCTCACAGCCAGTGCTTATAATTAATATTTAGGCACTGTTGACCATGTTTATCATTACTTATTAAAAGATATATGAATGAAAGGACGTGAAAGTAGTAAGGTTAGAAGGGAAGAATTTCAGATGGGCCTGCATGCCAAATTCCTAGCCCATTGAAAAAAAAGTTTGTCTGTAGCTTTAACAAATTTTTATCCCATTTCTAATATTCTTTTTATCCTAAAGTGTCCTTATACGATCCCCTTCGGATGTCCTTATTTGATCCCCTTCGGACCTAAACATGCATTACTTCAAGCAACAATCTATTAGAACAAGAGGAATTAAAGAAACACATCAGGGACTAAATGAATTAAACTGGGCATATACAACAAAATAAAATATACAACACAGCAAAATAAAACCTCAAACTATACCTCTGGTGGTTCTAACACAGGCTCAATGTGTTTTGATCTGTTGTCTGCAGTTTCTAGAGCTGTGCACTCACTGACGTCGACACTTGCTGCAAAACTATCCACACACACAAATTTATCATTATTTCAACTGTAAAACAATATAATTTGTCAAGCAGCTGCTTACTGCCTCACAGGCAATGGCTCGTTGGCAGCTCCATGACAATGTGTATATTTCAATCAAACACAACTAACCCAACACCACCAGAACATACACATCACCCCTCAATATACTTATCAAAACAAAACAAAAAACAGTAAGCAGTTTTACCTTCAGGGGTGGCATGTGTTATAACCCTACCCCAACTGGCAGAGGGTTTTAAAATTGCAACTCATATGGTGACCTTCCAGGTTTTAACAGGGTCCAGACCATCAGCCTGTGATCCAAGCCCTTTCCTGTGCCTCCAATCTGCCCTACAACTCCTTCGCTACTGCATAGCTCTGGTTAGAGTGATCGGACAGACCATGTCACTGTGCCAAGTCACCTGGGTACAGTGTCCACAACAACATTCTTTTTCTCCTTTGCTGACAAAAGCCCCTTTGCGAACCACCTCGCCAAGACAAAAATCACTAAACAGGTGACAGTACTTCAAAGAAATATCACTAATCGCAGTGGACTATCTCTACAGAACACACAACATTGTACTGCCTATTAAAACTTACATTATAATACTGTCAAACTAGCATATGATCACAAACTAAATTTTTAAGTTAACCATCGCTGCATCTCTAAACTAAATCAACTATGAAAGCCCTAGGGGTAAAAACACAACACATTTTGGTCCTTTAGCCTACTGTCTCCTCTTCTTCTTCTTCTTCTTCTTCTTTGTTCACTGGCTGTAAGCTCTGGCAGAAAGGCCTGGTTGTTTATCCATCTGGGCTTTGGCTTTGTGCCAGGGCCTGAGTTTTGCATGTACATCTGTTTTATCGACTTATTTGTGTGCAGTTGGTTGTTCCTTGCCGCTGGGCAGATGCACTCCGACTTCAAAGGAAGTGCCCAGTTAGTCAGCTCCTATGACAAGCTTGCTGGGAAGGCAGTGGGTCTATTCTTGTTTTTCCCTCAATGGGGCCCAGGAACCCTCACGCAGAGTATGGCCTACTTCGAGATTTATAATTGTATTAAACAAAAGTTGCATTATCCAAACATTGCAATTAGCACATAATGAGCCATAAATACTTCTCCCTCTTTCCCCTTTAAAAGGGCGACTGACATATGTGGCTTACAGCAGATTTTGGCCCACCCAATTTCAGGAAACCCATAATTAGTTGCTTTTTACAACATGCCTGTAATGAGGACAGCTGATCAATCCTTGCGTGCTCTCTATGGGGATCTGAAGCCTATATGAGGAGCTATTAATACACACAGAGAGGAATTTGAAAGAGATTAGGCGTCTATCAGTATGATGCAAAACTCAAGTTCTGATATAAGGCTTGTCTAAAAGTGGAGGAATTATCAGAACAAAAAACAAAACAAAAAAACTTTTTACGTTTTTGGAATAATAATTTTTTTTTTACAAAATACAATTGCAAAAAAAAAAATTTGGTGCTTTAGCTGCAAAATGTTTTTAAAAAACGTACCTATGGCGAATGAGATTCATATAAATTTTTTCTGTAAATGAATCTCGCCTTGGGTTGGCACTGACAATGCATTTGCTCTGGAAAACAAAATTCAAAAATCTATAGATTACACACACATTTAGTTTCACCTCATTATTTAATAAACATCTTTCCAATATCATTAAATGATCTTTGTAAGTAAAGAAATATACATTTTTCCCCAAAATAATCTATGTTCAAGCCACTGTCAGAAAGTTGAACATGTGATTTTGTAATATTATCTGTAATTTCATAATGGTAGGAGTTAGGTATTTCAGTCTGGCTGGAGCGCTTTCAAGACTCTTCTTCTTTGCGCTCACCAGCTGTAAACTCTGGCGGAAAGTTCTGGTTGTTTGTCTTGTTCCAGAGCTTGAGTTTTCTTTCAAATCCAGATTTTAGATCTAGCGTATCTGTAGGTAGACTGTTGGTTTCTTGCCTCTCTCTCTTTGAAGGAAAAAACTAAAATAGGGCCCTGGTACCCACAAGGGGAAATTTCTGGCTTTTTTTAAAAACCAATAATCAAAACATTAAATCTTAAACTTCAAATTCTGCTTCCTCCATCTGCTGGAAATTAAATCAATCGTTCTCTATCAAAGCAACAAAAGATTATTTCTGTAAAGACTGTATACATATGTATCAGCAAGCTGCAACGCCACACTGAGTAGGTAGGCTTTTCAGCTGGTCCAGGAAGCATACGTTTAAATCTAAGTGGAGGTTCAGGGGGCCTCAAATATAGAGGGTAAAAACAAAATCACTGCCCCCTAACAAGCACGTTGTGACAGGCGACTAATTAGGTGTTTGTTGCAATCACATGTGTTGGGCCAAAAGAAGTAGATGTTACAGCCTCGCTGTAAAAAAAATAATACTGTGCCAACCTGTCACCCCTTCCCCTCCACCCCCAATCCACCGACTACTCCTCTCTCCCTCTCCGAAGGATTAGAAATTCATCACCTGATAGTTTTTTGTTTTTTTATTGACCTTAGCATCCGTGTCCACTCAGACTAAAATGGGTAGCATGAACTGTAATGAGAAGGGAAGGCAGACAGTGTAATATTTACCACATCATTTATTATCTCATACAGCTTCATGTAGATTCTGAGGTCAACAGTCAAAGTTCGCCTACAACCCACGCCGGGAACGCAGCAAGGAAAAAACTGGATAGTCGGAAAAAAACAACGAAGATGCCCATGTGATCATTGCTGGAGCTAGTTCCTACTGTGAGCGACACTCTTTTATTAAAGCACTCGCGTAACTGCAACTTTGTGTCAAAATTTGAAAGCAATCAGTGAAGAACTGTTGGCTCAAAGCTTCATGCACATTTCTCAGGTTAATAGTCAAAGTTTGTCTACCAGCGGAAGTAAAATCCCCACAAAGAATGCGGCAACAAAACAAAACTGATGTGATTGTCGCTGGAGCTAAGGTGGTTTGTGCTTTGTGGGCCACTCATTTAAAAAAATGTGCATATTTGAATGCAACCTTGTGTTAACATTTCACAGTAATTGGTGAAGAACTTTAGGAGATTAGCTATTACTAACAAACGAACATTTACATTTTTATTTTTATTTATATAGTTGGGTTTAGCACCATATACTGAGGCGAGCTGCAGTAATACGGTGGCTAGATGTTTGCCTGTTTACCCAAAGGTTTTAGTTTCAAATCCGCATCACGGCAGATTTTGTTTTCATAAACTGACTTTGGCTCCCAGTTCAACCCAACCTAAAATGGGTACCAAGTAATGTCCGGGGAAGTAAAGGCGACCTGTGCGATGTTGACTACATCACCCATCTAGTGCTGATCTGTCTATAAAACAGTACTGCACACTGCTGCATACCATATCTGAACTGCCCATGTGGGTTATGGGGCCTCTTGTGAGGAGAAACAAAAGAATAGACCCACTGCGTCTCTAAAAGGCATGTCGGAAGAGTCGACTAATAAGGGGTTTCCTTCAAAGTCCGAGTTTATCCGCCTGAGAGGCAAGGAACCAACAGTCTGCATACTTCTTCTTCTTCTTCTGCGTTCATCCGAAGATGTAATTGCGTTGTGTCCATTTACAGCATGCCTGCGATATTTGCACCTTTCGGCCAACACATCCGACTTCTGTGGGCATTTGTTGACCGGGTTAGCCTTCCCGGTTAGGACATGGCAGTCTCATTGTTGTGTGGTCATCTTTATTCCCAGGTCACAGGTGGTGCCCCAATCAGGCTGGTCCAGAGAAGCCACATAACGCTGATCAGCCCTCAAGAGAAGGCAGGGGCAGAACATGGGCATTCCCCGCCATCCAAGGAGGCTTTCACAAATGCAGAGCTAATACATGGTGCTCTGGTACTGGGCTCACCCAAGGAATTGTCACATCCTGCTCATGACTGTTTAACCTCACTTCCATTTATTGAACATCTCATACATAGTGTGCATACAAATAAGCCAGATCTATAAAACAAATGTGCATGTAAAACTCCAGTTCTGGAACAAGACCAAAGTACAGAAGCGGATGAAGTTTCCACCAGAGTTTAAAGTCGTTGAATGTGAAAAATGGTAATCTAAACCAATTCTTTATTATATGCCCCATATTATTATTATAAGATCTACAGTGAAAAACAAAGATCGAAACAGATTCTGGCACCTATCCAGCCTTCCAGACGACAGCGTTCCTTCCACTGTGCTGTAGACAGGCAATGAAATCATAGCCTATGGTGATACCAAATAAGACTACGAATAAAGTGCCTTCTTTCCATATTAAACCAACCACATCACACATCCCGTGCTCAAGCAGCTAGACGCTCCCTGCGGATTGGAAGGTCTTGGGTTCGGGTCCTGACTGGGGCCAGACTTTTTTTTTTTTCTTAAAAAAAATGACCTTGGCTCCCAAATCGACCCAGTCTTGTACTAGGTACAGTTATGAGAAGTAAAGGTGGTCTGCGTGATGCTGACCACATCACCCACCAAGTGTCGTTTGGTCGATAAAATATAGGTCTAGCCCTATATACCCAATACGCCTGAAGGCGTGGAAAAGGGTTCTTTAGTTTTACATCACACATCAAATGCTGACTGTCTACAAAACACTGGGTAGTATTTCCTGATGACAATGTTACATTGTGCCATAGGGAAGCGTAGAAATCACAGCCCACTGCAAGACCAAAAAAGGCCATGGATAAAGTTCCTTCCCTCCATATTAGGCCGACCACATAGCACATCAAGAGCTGAATGTGATATAAAACATGAGCCTAGTACCATTAACTAAGGTGAACACAAAGCCTGGGCAGTACTGCAGAGACCTTATGTTGTCCATACAGCATGATCCCTCTTTCAAGGGGCTTTGTTAAATCTAAAGGAAAGGTAACGCCAATATGACTGGAACAAAGCTTGCTGCAGAAGCTGCTAGATCAGAAGAGTATGCTCTGTTTGTTCACCTGTTAGAGCTTCTCTCCTAGACCTGTTGCCAACCAAGAGGTTTCAGGGTTGGCATATGTCACCCAACATTCAGCATTCACAGAAAATAGGTAATACTGACTACTGGGATGAATTTAAGAGGGGTGAAGAAATAAAATAAATATCCAAGCACCCACTGGTATCAACAGTTATGAAACAAAAAAGATGGCATTATTCTTGACATATTCTGAGAAGACACGAGCAGAGAATCACCAAACATACACTAAAATGGGAAGTAAACAAATTTAGGAATCAATGATGGTTTGGACATGTATGCAGAATGGAAGAAAATCAGCTACCATGGCAGGCATGGGAGGCTAAGAACCAGGGAACCAGACCTTCAGGGCGACCCAGAGACCGATGGGAAGACAACATTCAACAGTCCCTAACTGATAGAGGACTGGAATGGAACAAAGCCAGAAAGAAAACTGCTGACAGAGACGTCTGGCGATCTCTCTGGCAAACCTCTACACCCCAAGGTAAAAGAGGAGCGACTAAGTAAGTAAGTAAGTAAGGAAGCAATGATGCCCCCACCCCACCCCCCCCCCCCCCCCCCCCCCCACCCAAAAAAAAACCTAAAACAAATGTTGGTGAGACAGGCCAAAGATGCTGGACTGGGTTCCATCCATGACACTGAGGTGATTGCACAGGACATAATGTAATGGAGGAACAGATTGCCAGCAAGTCCTATCTGACACAGAATGGCACAACAGGACAATGAATGAATACAGACTATTATTATTATACAGTAGCTCAGCCACATCTGATTAAGATTAAAATCTACAGAAACCAAGTTAGAACTTGTTCACTACAGGAGATAATTAGCCAGCCAGAGGCAATAAGAAACTTACTTTGTCTTCTTGTCCTTTGGCGATCACTTTATTGTAGTAAGATTTCAACCAGCTCCATTCTTCCTACAAGAATAGCAGGTTTATAAGAATATGCAACACAGATATGTACATTCATGCGTGTGTGTGCGCACATGTGGGTGCATGTGTGTGTGTGTATATATACATACAAATATATATATATATATATATATATATATATATATATATATATATATATATATATATATATATATATATATATATATATATATATATATATATATATATATATATATATATATATATAGACATACACACAGGTAGACATGTATGGATGTTGTGCATGCGTGTGCACAGCAAACATGCAATTAGTATTTGCTAATATCTTTAGTAAAAATCCTCAACTGACAGTGACATCATACATATGCAGACTTTAAACAAATGTATCTAATAAAATAGAGATAAGCTGGGTAATATATCAGGGGTCCAATCAGTTGACTCCTACAACATGTGAGAAGGGGCAGCAGGAAGTCTGGTTGTTTGCTTTGCCGACAATGCTATCCCAGAACCTACATGGGAATCTATGAAATGAAAATTGCTGAATATGGTGCCAATCCCAAACTTTTATAAATAAATTGTGAAAAGATAACCAGAAAATGAAAAGTAGAACTAGTAAGCTTCACATTTTCATGAACACAAATGACAAGCAAACGTTGCGCATAGATAGCCTTCATTACACAGCACATTACATACGTCAACAAAAAATTTTACAAATTCCATCAACTGATGTATTTCCGACAGAAGTCCCATTGCTGTCTGGACAGTTATTTATAAGCAGGCATAGGATGTGTGATATGGCTGATAGCAAGTCAATTGACTTTACTTCCAAGAACACCTGTGTGTTACCCAAAACTGATTGAGCCAAGCTAGAAGCTGAATTATTCTTTAAAATCACCAGACCCCAGGCCAACTAATAGTTTGTGTTAACTCTAATGGTGAAGCTGCAGTGCCCTTGCTATGTTACAAATATGGCCAAGTTTATAAAATATCTTTGAAGTATATTTTTTTGCAGTGTAAATTTCATATCAGAATATTGGTTTATTTCATCCTATTCTTCTTCTTCTTCTTCATCATTCTGAGCCCTTGAGGTTCAGTGCTGCAGATATCACCCGCCTCCATGCATCTCTCTGGTTGACCTTCTCTTTCTTGTTGGTGACACCAAGTGTTTAAAGGTCTGGACATTATCTCTCCATCTCTTTTTGGTCTGCCTCGTGGTCTACAACCATTCATCTCCCTATTGTCCTATTATTATTATCTTTAAATAATGAGGAGACAAACAATAAATTACACAATTTATTTACTAGCATTTTTCATTGTATCTTGTCAGGTGCAGAGCTGAATCAACATTTGAGGAGGCTTACAAAAATGACTCAATTTTGCTGAAATATACATCAAACTGTAATTTCAATCACACATCACACTGTAATTGTCAATCACACATCACACTGTAATTGTCGATCACACATCACACTGTAATTGTTGATCACACATCACACTGTAATTGTCAATCACACACCACACTGTAATTGTCAATCACACACCACACTGTAATTGTCAATCACACATCACACTGTAATTGTCAATAACACATCACACTATAATTGTCAATCACACATCACACTGTAATTGTCAATCACACATCACACTGTAATTGTCAATCACACTGTAATTGTCAATCACACATCACACTGTAATTATCAATCACATCACACTGTAATTGTCCATCACACTGTAATTGTCAATCACACATCACACTGTAATTGTCAATCACACATCACACTGTAATTGTCAATAACACATCACACTATAATTGTCAATCACACATCACACTGTAATTGTCAATCACACATCACACTGTAATTGTCAATCACACTGTAATTGTCAATCACACATCACACTGTAATTATCAATCACATCACACTGTAATTGTCCATCACACTGTAATTGTCAATCACACATCACACTGTAACTGTCAATCACACATCACACTGTAATTGTCAATCACACATCACACTGTAATTTGTTAATCTAAGTTGCATCTCTCTCATAAAAAATCTGACACTTCCTTTTTTGTATTACAGCGAAAAGCAATTCCTTTTTTGCTTCATTAATGTCGATTCAGCTCTGTAGTAATGCACCTGCCGAGTTACAGCAAAATATACTATGTGCTAAATATTCAGTGTATTGTCTGTGTCTGGATTATTTAAATTTACAAACGGAAAATATTATCTGAATCTATTATTATCCTCAACAAGTTTTCTCATCTCGCTGCAGTATCATTTTCATTTAATTCTATACAATGTTAAGATGATTATCAAATGCATTAATCATAATATTTAGCATATGCCCATTTACTAAAACATAATTTTTCACAGCAAATAAGTATACTTCAAAATAAAACATACGTTGAGTTTTAAAAAAAACAACAATATAAAATAAAAAACAGATACTTACTGCCTCTTTTTTTAACAAATGCTTGTGAACATCAAACTCTTCTAACAGCAATGTCTTACGCAGACGATGAACTATAATACTGACAGATGGTGATTCACTGTATGGCATTTTCAACAGCGTTTTAATATTCTAAAAAGGAAAAACAAAATCAGCATTACCTTTACCCAAATAATGAAAAATATGCCTTTATTATAAATGTTTTAATTGTATCCCAAATGCTTTGAGAAGCAGCAAAACCGACACTTTCAGTTGGGTCCAATTCCTTGTAAATGTCACTTTTCCAACTTGTTTATCGTGACCTGCTTACGAAAAGCACAGTTTATGTTACTGGCTATTTTCACGCCTGTGCAAAAGGGAGGGAGGGAGAGGGGAGGGGGGGGGGGGGGGGGGGGACATGTTTCTTTCAAACAAATACCTTTTTTTTTAAGGCTAAGCTGAAGTCAAATTTGTCAGAAAGTCTTAGTGATGCCATGAATCCCCCCAAAATATGTGTCTATTACAGTCCCAGGAATGCATTCCATTAAATGCTTCACAATGTTCATAGTTATTGATTGTCATCTTCAGCAAAAATGTTTCACAATGTAGAAAGTAGATAAATAAACTTGTAACAAATTTATTCATGACCTTGTGAACATTTTTTCAAAAGTTTTTTTTTTTTGGGGGGGGGGGGAGGGGGGGGGATTCAAAAGTGGTCATGGCTCAGGATTTTTTTTAGAGTTCCCAATGCGAGTGGGTTACAATAAAATTAGGTCAGCCAATTACCAAAAAAAAAAAATGAAAACAGTATGTAGTTACTACAATGGTTAAAAAGACATCCATTCATTTTGTGCATATTTTCCCATCCCAATGCTGTAGTAAAAAACTCTCACTTTTGTTTGTTCTGCTTTTAGTGGAGAAGTTGTTACCTCCATGCATGCAGTTGGTGCTGGGCAACTTGGGTCTGCTTTTTATATCCCTGCAAGTGCAGGGAACTTGAAAGGGCAATGGATTACTGTCCCAGTTTACATGTTGAACGTAATAGTAATTCATACTGATACAGGCTTCACCACTGTCCCAAAGTGGAAATATAAAAACGAGAAGGCCAGCTTTTCGTTAACCTTGCAGTAACAAATGTAAATAATGCACGATGGATCACTTTAGTATTCTCTACATATATTTTCAAAAGTACACTCAAATGAACATAAAATGATGCTGAAATCTTTAAAATTAAGTTTAAAAATCTGGGATTTATTGTGGCTATTACTCTTTCAAATGATATATATTTTTTCATTTCGACAATGACAAATCCTTATTCATTTCCATGTGCCCAGCTTCGTAATACACATGCAGGAACCACTCACAATGTTCTGAACCTTGCAAATGTGGACAACATGCATGGATGCACCCACACACACAAAAACGTATCATCATAATCATTCAGAAAATCCTCTGCAGAATATTGCTTCCTTTTCCAATCTGCCTAACGTACTATCATGCCTTTACCGTCTCCATATCCATGTGTCCACCCTTACACTGACTTATCCCTGCTACTGTAGTTTTATATAAAGCTTACAAAGCTACATATACCAAAATTAGAGAAATATATTCCTCGAATGAGGAGTGGCTAGCCGTACGGCTGGGCTCTCATGCAGGAGACCCAGGCTCAAATCTTAACTAAGGTTAGGGGGGGGGAGGGGATTTTTCTGTTGTGAGCAACAACAACAAAACCTTAACCTCATCTAAATTATCAGGCTCCAAGATCCCCTTCCCCGATACACATATACAAAAATTGGTACTGCAGGAGTAATTACAGCTTCATCTATGTGTGGCTGAATCTGTTGCTTCTTTTAATTTGATTAATTTAATTAAAACCATTTAATTAGCTTCATCAAATCTTTTGTAAAGGATCGTACATACCTTAGACGATGAGATGACATCAACTTTTCCAACCAAATCTTGATATGTATCAGCCATATTGACACTGATAATTTGAGAGAAAGATTACATTTAATCAAATGTTTCCCATGTGGGCTCCCGGGGCCCCATTGTGGGGAGAACAAGAATGGACCCCACTGCCTCCCCAACAAGCATATTGTAAGAGTCAAACAAATGAGTGCTTTCTTCAAAGTTGGAGTGCATCTGCCCAAGAGGTAAGAAACCAACAGTCTGCATACCAAAAAAGATCTGTAAAACAGATATGCATGCAACACTGTAAAACAGATATGCATGCAACACTCAGGTTCTGGAACAAGGCTAAAGTGCAGAGGTGGTGAATCAACCAGAACATTCTACCAGAGTTTACAGCCGATGAACTCAAAGAAGAAAAGATTTAATCAACAGTGTAGTACAATGTGACATCTGGCATCAATAAACACATTTCTGATTAAGTGTTTTAATAAGTTACAGGTTGTTTGTCCATATCTGGACTTTAGTCTTGTCCCAGAGCCTCATCAGTTTTACAGACCTTACTTAACTGTATCCAGATTGTTGGTTTCCTGCCTCTTAGGCAGATTCATTCTGACTATAAATGACACCCCCCCTTCCCTTTCTTCCCAGTTTAGTATACTCGTACAACATGCTTGCTGGGGCAGCAGTGGGTGTATCCCCCCCCCCCTTTTTCCCCCCAGTTTAGTCTACTCGTACAACATGCTTGCTGGGGCGGCAGTGGGTCTATTCCCCCCGCCCATGAGACCCTGGAACTCAGGCAGACAGAGCAGAGGTGTGTACTGCAGGTGCAGAGATGGACTAAGCTTGAGAGCAGCCAAAAAGATAGTTCTTGGTTGTGGTCTCAAGTTTCCCCAAAAGCAGGCAGAGGAACATATTACAGTAACACTGGCCAAGGTTAACAAACCAGTATGGTCACTGACAAGAAGTAAAGCTGTGGCAAATGACCTTCTTCAAGATGCCAAGAAGAGCAATGATTTCAAAATTTAATTATGAGACGACCTGGACTCAAGAACTTAGCGGCTGGCAAAACTGATGGAAAAAAGAGTAAAGGGAAGACAAAGAAATATATACCTGGATGGTCCAGCTAAATGGATAGGGCATGACAAGCACGCTGACCAGATCCCTAATGACCATGTCAGACAGTGAAACATATTAAGCCTATATGCTTAGAAGCACAGTACATGATAGTAGTGATTAGTGAGGTACATCATCAAGCGCTCCAGACAGATCCACAGGTGCTCCAAACACCTCCTCACCAGCTCCAGAAAGAGTAAAAAGACTTTTCGTGCCTGGTTAGGAGTCTTGTGCCCTTAGCGGAATCGCCTTCTTCCTCTTCTGTAAACTGGCAGAAAGTTTTGGTTGTTCATCCAATTCTGGGCTTTAGTCTCATTCCAGAACTTGAGTCTTGTGAGCACATCACTTTTACAGATCTGACTTATTTGAATGGAGACTGTTGGTCCTTCGCCTCTTAGGCAGATAAACGCTGACTTCAAAAGAAACAGCCCTAATTATTTGCTTTTTATGACATACTTGTTACGACAACAGTGAGTCTGTTCTTGATCCCCCAAAATGGGGCCCTGAACCCAAAACGGGGAAGTGGAATGTTGATGTCTGGCTGCTTGAGGTTGCAATCCCATATCCACCAACCTGGACAAGGATAATAAGACTTTGTTGTTGTGATCTTCTTTCCTATATGCATCTCACATGGCATTAATGATTTTAATCCTGTCCAGAGTTGGGCCAGTCATAGTAACCGCCTTGGCAGCCAGATAATGTGAATGCTCATTGCCTTGAACACCTGCAGGATCCGGCATGCAGACAAAGGTTAGGCCAGTCATTCATATGCATTTAACGAGAGAATGTATGTCTTGAGAATTAACAGAGTGATGATTGGTCTAAACGATATGGAACTATATACCTATACCAGATAGAGAGTTGCTGTGGTGCTGCAGAACTACAGTTCTTTGTTTCAAATCCAAACAGAGCCAGACTTTTTTTTTTTTTTTTTTTAACACAAATTTGACCTTGGTTCCCAATTCGCCCCAGCCCTAAATGGGTACCGTGTAAAGTCTTAGGAAGTAAAATTGGCCAGCGTGATGCTGACACATCACCCACCAAGTGCCGATTAGTCTATAAAATATAGGTCTAGCCCTACATGCCCAATACATGTGAATTCATGAAAAAGGGTCCTTTACTTACCCATACAACACCCCTGTGTGGGTTCCGTGGACCCTATTATAGGGAAAATAAGAATAGCCCCACTGCCTACCCAAAAGGAGTCGACAAATTGGGAGCTTCCTTTGGAGTCAGAGTGCATCTACCTGAGAGGCAAGGAACCAACATTCTGCACACAAATGTGTAAGATTTGTCAAACGGATGCACATGCAACACTCAGGTTCTGCAACAGGACTGCAGTCCAGAAATGGACAAACAACCAGAACTTTCCACCAGAGTTTACAGCTGGTGAATGCTAAGAAGAACCCATACCACATGCCTACTATTCTTAGAAGTGCGAAAAGATATTTAAAACATACTGCACCTTAGAAACTGAGAGAAGTGAGGGGCATTATGATGCATGTGCTGATCCTGGAACATGTAAAAGCCAGCCTGATGTCTGCCGCTGGGCGGGTAATTCAAATCAGTGTTCAGGCGAATTGTCGAGAACTGAACTGGAAATTTGACAGAACTGTACTTGACTACCGCAGAAGACTTGACTTCTGAGCCAGTAGTACTAGGACCAGAACTGGTGCTGACCAAACGTGTTTCTTGTCCCGCCTGTTGAATGTAAAGCATTAAAAAATAATAAACATATCTTTGTTTAACTAGTATAATTTACAACTAGCAGCACCTGCAATGCGCTGCGTGGCTCAGTTTTTTTTTTAAATGGAAAAGAAAGACACTAGAATGTGCATGTGTCTAATATGGGTAATATCACAATCGGTGTCTCACATAGTTCAGTGGTGATACACTCAAAGCACATTAACACTGCAATCACAGCCATGACGACAGCATAAACAAACTGTACCAGAATGTGGTCACTATCCACATGAGAATGTCTGATGTAAATACACAATATTGAGCTCTGTTACTTTTACCTTTATTATTCTATCATTTCTACATTGTTATAAATAATTCAACATATTATCTAACTCTATTGAACTCAATAACTAAAACCATTATTCATGAGGAATGTATACACTTCAGTAGTCCAGAGAGTCCCAAAGCCAATTCACAATATGAGCTCACTTTTTCTTACCTCAGTTGGTTTACGTGGCCTCTGTGGCTGGGACTTACGAGCAAAGCTGCAGGAGATGAGGAAGCTGCTGCTTGTGAGTCCTAGCCATCTTGTTTAGCCCCAATACACGCCGCGTGAGCAGCGTGGGGGAAACTCTCGGCGTTGGCAGTAGTCACCGGAAAACAGCAAATTAGATCTCCGTAAGTGCGCAATTGACACGTGACTGAGGCCCCGTTTTTGGCCGCCATAATATGTGCCCATTATTCAGAAGATAGCCGCCGCCATAATATGGGGTAGAAGTTCGAAGGAGAGCCAAAAACCCAATACATAAAACTTAACTAGCATCCCTAGTACAAATAATTCTCCCTGTGTGGGTGCTGTGGCCCCATTGTGGAAAAAAACATGAATAGACCCAATGAATCCCCAACTAGCATGTCATAAGAGTCGACTAACTGGGAGCTTCTTTTGAAATCGGAGTACATCTTCCGCTAGGAACCAACAATTACAATCTTCAATCTACATACAAATAAATCAGACCTGTAAAACAGATGTGCACGCAACACTCAGGTTCTGGAACACGACTAATATTTTATTTTTGGATATTTTATGGCCAAAAATTGGCCAATTTAGCTCTCTTTTGAACGCCAATATATTAAAGCCACCATTTTGGGGAGCGATTCAAAGGAGAGCCAAAATATTTGACAACAAAGTACCTAAATTAATATTACGAATCCCCCGTGTGGGTTCCGGTGACCTATTGTGGGGAAAACAAGAATAGACCCACTGCCTCCCCAAAAGCATGTCGTAAGAGTGACTAATTGGGGAGCTTCCTTTGAAGTCGGAGTGCATCTGCCGGAGAGGCAAGGAACCAACAGTCTGTATTCAAGAGAATGAGATCTGTAAAACTGATGCACACGCAACACTCAGGTTCTGGAGCAGGACTGCAGTTCAGTAGTGGACGAGCAACCAGAACCTCCCGCCAGAGTTTACAGCTGGTGAACGCGAAGAAGAAGAAGAATATTACTATTAGTAATTACGAATGTGCGGTAGTCTGACAGAAGTCCAATAAACAACAGTATTAATGAATTATTAATGTCTGTTTAATTCAAAAACATTCATGAACATACCATCGATTCTACTGTTTCATCTGATGCTGCTAAATTTTTTCCGAACATTTTAAAACTCAGCTGTTGTTGTGGTCTATGAAGTAGACGGAGAAGTAGTCGTCAATTGTTTTCTGGCAACTTCTACACAATATCCAGTCAGCTGCAGTAAACAAACCAGGGCCAGTTTCACGATGCAATGTCTTGCTAAATCAAGACTGTACGAGATGTTATAAATATTTTAAATAAAGCATAAAGGTTACAATATTTAATAACGTAACAAAATTAAAATAGGTGTTAAATTGATTCAAAAACCAACATCACAGCACTCGGGCATTCTCATAAGTACTTCATCCCCATCTTCAGCAGCTAGCCCAGAGTTCCAGTACCAGAGCTGCTCTTTGCCGATTATCAGTGCATTTCCCAACTTGAATGGTGGGGACTTAGTCTAACCACGCCCATCTGTATCTTTATATCTAAAGATGGCCGTGGTCCAACCTCTTTAAACAGATAACCAAAGAGTAATTGAAACGTCAGTCACCACCCGCTGAGGGAGATACTAAAGGTTGCATCCGAGCGCTCATGGAAAAAAATAATCGGTTGATTAACTAATAGAGTAACTAACATCCTAATGCATAGAATATAAATAAGTGTGGAAAAAAATTGTCTTCTTCTAAGTTTGCCCTTAAAAGGACAGTTGTTCGATGTGTTGTGATTTACAACAAGGCTGTGATATCAGCACCTTTATGGCATTGCAGATAATAATAAAAAAATCGCTGGAGCTACGGAGAGTGTGCTCTGTGCTTGATACAATCTTCAGGTGGCAATAGATGCCTGTCCTATAGGGATCACGTGGAGGCCGTTGTGGTGATATGCGCCCCCCCCCCCAAAAAAAAATACTCAATGCTCTCAAGATTATGGCAGCAAAGGATGGAACAAAGAATGCTGTTCACAATGTTCCAGTATGTGATCCTGTCGGTGATAGATTATGGACTTTGAATGCTTACCATATCAAACAGTCAGCTGATGAAACTTGAACGCAGACATAATGAAGCCATGCTGGTGATTTATCAAAGCTCAAAGTTCTGCAAGTAAAGTCATATCTCAGAGTAGCCAGACAAGGAGCACTTCTTGCATAAAGTCCTTGGTAGATATAAGGGTCACAGACTGAAAAGAGTAAGGTCTTAGATGGTGCGAGCTGAAGACACAATCAGACATGTGTGCAGGCTTGATAAATTTGTGCTAGGTGAGGAGTGGGTCAAAGTGTCAGACTTGTGCATGTTCTTATCACTTTAGGTTGTGAGTGCAAGGGCTGGTCAGCTGGCGCTACAGAATCAGAAATTGAACAAATGATTCATGACAATTCCCACCTGAGGGCAGACGAAGTGCATGTGGGTTTATATCAAAGGCGAATGGACGTGGCTTAGTGCATCAAAACCTGGCATATGTTATCACAATGTCTAGTTTGAGAATGGAGGTGGAAGCAGTCACTGCTGCCTTCCGCTGGCTTGAGAATCAGCTGTACACACATGCCGTGATTGTCACTGACTCACAGAGCATGCTGAGAAAGATGGAGACAGGTATGCTCCGTGCAGAGTGACAATTATCACTTCAGAGGTCCCGGGTGGTTAGTAAGTATCCTTTGGATATTCTCTCCAGGTTATGCCGATGTGTTGGGAAATGAACAGGCAGATAGAATGGCTGGTTCTGCACCACTTGGTGGTGAATTTATGTATGACAAGCTAAACGTTGTGAGTGCCCTCTGGAAGCGAGGGAATAGTACGGGGGCGCAAATATATCATTACGGTCTGAGGGGAATGGGGCTGCGAAGTGTTACCAGAGAAACTGGCAGCTGCTTAACACTCAAGGGAAAGGCGAGACGGATTTACAATCAGACAGTTACTGGTACCATCGGAATTGGAACTTTTCGTTTGCTGCACGGAGCGTTTAGAGGGGTGTACCGAGTGCTATGATGTGGATTCCTAATTCAACATTCTGGCAAACAAATCAGATTTCAGCAAATCGTTAATTAGTCGCCCTTTACAACATAATTGTTAAAGAGCAGTGGGACTATTCTTTCCCACCCCCGAAATGAGGCCCGGACCCCACACCTAAGACCAAAAATATTGCAAATGAATTATGTAATAATAATTTATTTAACCAACACCGAAGACAACAACAATATAGAAATTTAGTTTGTCAACACGCAAGAGCCAATATATGAGTTCTTCCGTTTGAAGGGTTCAGTGTGATTGTATTTAGTGGTTTAAAGGACACAATAGCTGAAATAATCATAAGAATCCATAATTTTGAAAACAAATGTGGAGATAATACAGTTTAAAAATAATACTTTTTTTTTAAATGTGTGAAAAAAAAAAGAAAGCCTGTAATCAATGGTGTTTAGCAATAACAAATGTTCAATATGAAATAGCAGATGGCGGGCAGGATTGAATCTCCAGCGATTATCGGAAAAATATCTGTGCTATTTTTAAAGTCGTAACCTTTCACACCAGTTTTCATTGGTTCAGACTGCTGTCACGTGGATGAAAATTTGTCTTTAAAACACGTTGGCTGCACGTGAAAACAGCTAGTCGTGAATAGGATATTCGCAGCAAGTTTTTTTAAGGTAAAGACATTTTATGTTATTTTATCGTTAGCGAAGTGATTGTTTGAGGAATAACAAATACTTTTCTTTTCTGTTTCTTTTCGTAACCGGAGTTCGGTAAAAAACGTGTAATTCAATTTGAATTATCGTTTGCCAGTGCTGGCGTAGTGATTGTTTACGCAATGCTTTCGGTTTCCGGTGTTCGCCTGAATCCTGAATACTTAAAATTTTATTTTTAAAAATTCAAAATCAAAATGTATATATATAATATATATATATATATATATATATATATATATATATATATAAATGGTGTTATTTTAGGACAAGTACAGAAATTTAAGTATCTGTGCACATGGATAACATCAGATGGAAGTTCAAGATGCATAACTGAAATAAGAAACAGAATTGGACAGGCAAAAACTGCATTTTATAAAATGAAAAACATCTTGTGCAATATATCCTTGTCATTGAGAGAAAAAGAATTCTTGCTTGATACATACATCCAGTTTTAACAAATGGATGGATGTGAACCTTGGACAATCGGAGGCAGGCCAAACAATTTTTAGAGGCCTCAGAGATGTGGTTTTACAAAAGAATGCTTAGAATACCTTGGACAGCCAAAAAGAGCAACCAAGAGGTTTTGAAAGAGGCGGGAGCCCGAAGACAACTTATCGTTAGCAAGGCACCTGATGATGATATAGCACACACACACACACATATATATATAATTTTAAGGGTGGGGAAAAAAAGGGGGTGGGGGCTTTTCATTGACGGAATCCTAAGAAGCTTCTGAAACATTGAAATTCAAAAGCCTCAGCGTTCCTTAACTCAATTTTTATATATATATTGCTCTCCTTTGAATCATCCCCCAAAATGGCGGCCTGCCACATATTGGCCATAAAATATCAAACAATATCCGAACGACAGTGTTCGCGTATATCTAAAATACAGACTTTCTGCCAAGGAACAAATTGCGGCAAAAAAGTTACATATAACAATGCCTACACACAGACACACAAAGAGAGTGGTGTAGAACATGAGGTAGAAAAAGAGCTGGAAAGATAGTAACAGAGAAACTCTACCTACAACAGAACTCTTTAGTTGAGACAGCCAAAAGTCTGCAGTAAACAGAACCATATATTTCCCCGACACCCGAGCTTCCTGTTAGTAGAAAATAGTTGCACATACTCATTCATAACATACCTAGAGATCGAGCAAGTATTGTGTTTTATTTACTAGTAATGATTAATGTGGTTGTCATTATGATTTAGAATATAAATAACAAATGCAATCTCAATAGCATCCGCATACTTAAATATTATATTGCGTAATTCCTTTCCACATCTGGGCACATACTGGGGTTGTAGTTAGCAGTACGATTTTCCAGAATTGAAGGTCACAGCTGCCTTCATTGGATTGACTGATGCTCACTCTTTTTGCAGTCCTGCACCGTGTGTTTATAAAAAAATAAATAATTGGTAAAATAGTGTGTGAAGCTGACCAGCAGCCTACAAGACTATATGCTGGGGATTTAGTGAAATGTCATCACGGTGTGGTGGTATCACTATTTGTTCCTGACCTGTAATCTGTTCACCTGATTCTGACATTGGAGGAACTAAACAGCAGGGAAAAAGAAATCTCTGAAAGACTAGGATGTGATTTTTTTTTCTGAGCTGATTCCAGTAGCACTATCACCGAAAGAGTGCAGCAGAGAATGGACATATTGAGTTCAAGAAGCTAAACATTAAGAAATCTGTCATTTTTCTGTTGTGCGCATCCTCAAAATCAATCAGCAGCATATTCTCAGTGCTTGAGTGGAAACCCTCATAAAGGATGTGGACAAATACTGCTGTACTGCCCAGCTTCTCTGTTTGAACAGTAGCCTCCAAAGGTAGCTGGAGAGAAATGTAACCTGTCAGCACTGGAGTCTGACCATCATTCACAAGAACTGTACAAGAGTGTTAATTACTATAATAAAAACTTTAGTTGTTTTTCTTATGTTAATACACATTGATGCCTCTGAGCTTAATTTTTCAAGACAGTAATTGGACAAGTGAAAAAAAAATCAAAGCAAAGTTAGTGGTCCATCAAATGAAGATCATTCAGTGTGTTTCACATTCTTTAAGATTTTATATGTTGCCTATATCTTGGCATACCAATGAATCTTGGATACTGGATAAAAGAAATGGTAACATGAGGGCAGTTATAGAATTGTGTGCATATATGATAAAATTCCCTTAAATAAGCCAGAACAAAATTTTCTTGATAGCTGACATGAATACAGAGCCATTGGTAATTTTATCAGCTTATTTATGTATATTTATCTGGGTAAAAATGTTTTATTTGCGAGGAAGTTCAGTGGTCTTACTACAGTTATCAGACCTATCAATAACACAGGAGAGTAGATGCTTGAGGAGAAACATATTGTCAGCCTTGCTCTACATTTTTTTCAATTTATTTTAAAGCCTCACCTCGGCTGTTGTTGGGACCCTAATATAAGCTAATGGTTGAACAGGGTTTCTGGGACTTGTGCCTGGGGAATTCTTATCCAAACTGTGGCACTTTGTGTCACAGGGTGTTTATCCCTGTATGTCCTTGGTGGAGTTTAACACAGGTCATATATATATATATATATGTCTTACGTTAGGGTGAAGTGTTGGACCGAGTTTATAAAATCTGATATCCCATATTTTGCAATGGCTTTGGGCGGAAGAGTGCACTGGGGATGCTGCTAGCCTTATTCTAAGAAGAGGAAATGCAGCCTGAAAATTGTTATGACAGGGCAGACAAGGTCCTTAGCTGGCAGCTGGTCTAGGAAGTAAGCCTCGATATACAGACAGATAGAGCGCCACTTTTCTGATCTGGTAGCCTGCTTTGTTCCAAATATACTCGTTAGCTTTCCTTTGGAGTAAACAAGGCAGGTTTAGAGAGGGATCATGATGCATGGGCAACATATTTTCTCTATAGTACTGCCCAGGCTTTGTGCTGTGGAAAGGAGAAACTTCATCCCTAGCTGTAATTGGTCTCGGAAACAAATCAAGAGGCAGCAGTTATGGGTTATAAGTTCTTGTCAGTTGGCATAGACCAGGCCGCCTCACGTTGCCTCTATTTGGGGTAGGCATCTTCAAATGTCACTGGTCAGCTGTCGCTCGCCTCAAGCTAGGCAGCTTCAATGGGTGCTTGGAGCTAGGACAAAATCCGAATCGCAGGCTGTGAAAACCAATGCACCAGGCATTTAAAAAAAAAACTTAAACTTCCTGCTTCGACTTGGCCTTACTCAAACAGATGAGTGAAAAAAACCTTAAATATAAGAGTGAGATGCACCTAGGTTTGTTAGAACTAGAAAAGGCTTTTAATGAGGTATCCAGCATCCCTGATCAGTGCAATAGTTTCTACAAAAGCTGCAGAAAGTATGTAATAATAGCAGACGAAAAGTCAGAATTTAAGACCACTAGCGGTATTAGACAAGGTGATAGTCTCCCACCTTACCTCTTCATTCTAATGATGGATGATGTCATCAAGGATAAGAAGTACTCAGTGGGCTACTGGAAGATGAGACCAATCAGTACATCAGAGCTGGCATTTGCAGACAACGTGGTGCTGATAGCTAAATCAGAGGCACACCTTCAACTTACTTGTCTGGAAGGAAGAGCTTTAGAAGAGAGAGATGACCATCAGTATCTCCAAAACTAAAACCATGGTGATCTCAAGAGAGTAGAAGAAACACCAGATCATGTTGGGACAGTATGCATTGGAGCAGGTCAACCAGTTTAAATACTTTGGAGTTGTATTAGACTGAAGCGAAGGCATTAAGACCGAGCTGGCTACATGAAAAGCAGCTGCTGGGAGACTCTTCCAGGCCATAAACCAAGGGTTTCTCAGCAAAGGAGAAACTGGCAAGAGGACGAAAATGACTGTTTACCGCTCTACCTGTGTACGAGTCCTGACCTATGGGTGTGAGTCATGGGCAATGACATCAGCTCACAGAAGCCAGCTTCAGGCCTAAGTAATGAGATATCTGAGAAAGGTGGTCCAAGTGACAAGAAGAGACAAAGTCGCAATCAGACAATACGTCAGGATCTTGAGACCCAGTCCTTACAAACTAGAGTGGATTAGTCACAGTTACAATGGTTTGAACATGTGTGCAGAATTCGAGAAATCGGCACACCATGTGAACCAGGCCTCCAGGGCGATCCAGGGTATGTTAGGAAGACAACATCAGACAGTCCCTAACTAACAGAGGACTAGAATGGAACAGAAAGGGGGGGGGGGGCTGCTGCGTCTTCAAGGCATGAAGTCCGCCTTGAGTGCTAGAGGTTCCGGGTTCTATCCCTGCTAAGAGCTGGTATTTTTTTCACTTGGAATTATAATATTTTCCCTGGTCTCTGGGTAGTGATATGGGACGCCCGTGTGCATTGTTGCGCACGTAAAAAAATCTCTTTTCAGTTGGAGATCGAAAAGAGTAGCCTAACAGCTCTGCCCGGACAAAATGTGGAATGAAAAATCTACCCAAAGTATTTCAGGATCCTCGCCGGTGCTTCAGAGCTTGTGCACTATGCTGAGCTTCTTCGGACTCATGACTTAAGTTAGAAAAAAGAACAGAGCACTTATAGGTTACTACCCTTGTGTCATTATGTTGATCCCTTGTTCAAACTTTATAAACGGAATGGAACAAAGCCACACACAAAAACTGCTGATAGAGACATCTGGCGATCTCTCTGGCACACCTGTACTCCCAAAGGTAGAAGAAAAGTGACTGAGTAAGTAGTTCGACTTGGCTCTTGAATTACATCAATGATGTAATAAAAACACCTATCATGGATGCCGGACTCTGTAAACTTGACAAAGATATTGCTGGCCTACAGGAAACATGTCTGCCAAAGGATGGATACATTAGAGAAAATTATTATACCTTCTTCTGGAAAGGCAGAGGGCAGGAGGAAATCCAGAAGTATGGAATTTGCAGTAAAGATTTCACTGTTATGATCAGTTGAGAGTCCAACTGGAGAAAATGACGGAATATTATCTCTATGATTGTTTACTTCAAGCAGTTTTATCACCCTTGTTACTGCATATGCACTCTCTGTAACTTCAACAGATGATGCGAAGGGTTCTTGTTATGATGAACTGGATAATGCAGTGAAGGCAATTCCTAAATCTGACGGCATCTACATAATTGATGATTTTAATGCTCGAGTGATGTCGGGCTCAAACTCATGGCCAGTTTGCCTTGGAAAATATAAGACGCCTTCCCCCAGGATGACGCAAAGGACAATATATTTTGAGGATGGTAAGAGTTGTTTTCACAGCTTTCTGATGCTTTTAACTACCCCATAACATTTAAAGCTGAACCTGACCTCAACCCACCTACATTTCATGAGAGAGAGCAGCCTAGGTCCCACGACTGCATGCAGCCTATCTACCACCCCCTTAAATATTCAACTGAATGTTTGGTTGGGGGGGGGGGGGTATTGGGACAGAACCAAATATGATGTTGGTCACATAAGTGAAACTGGTCAGACATTTTGAATTCTGCACTTGAAGTGACCTGTGCATCTCAAACTCCTTTTTCAAAACTAAAGATCTGCCACTGGCACCAGTTGGACCTTATTATCGCAAGAAGGTAGCTCTTGACCTATGTGTCACTAACTCACAGCTACCACAGTGATGGCTGTGATACTGACCATTCCCTAGTTGCTACAAGAGTTAGGATGACACCAAAGAGAATTGTCACTAAAAAAACATACACACACACACACAAATATATCCCCAGATAAAATATTCTAAAACTAAAGAACCTAAAAAGTGTTTTTAGTTTCAACATCTCGAAGATATAAAGAGTTCAAATGGGGAGATTATTTATGACAAGAAGCAGCAACTAGATAGATGTGTGGAATATTATCCAGAGCTGTATTCAATTGATACTAAACAGATGGTGCTCTTAAGGCCATGAAGACGCTACCAACTGTTGACTATCTGGACACATTTTCAACAGTTGTAGAAAGTTAGAAATGCTATTGATGAATTACCTTTGAGGAAGGCCCCAGGCAGAGATGAAATTCCTGTTGAGATCATTAGGAGTGGGAAAGATTTTCTAACCCCGCACATTAATCAGCCATTAACACTCTGCTGCACGGACAGATTCCACAAGACTTCAGGACTCAAGCATCATAACTGTGTACAAGAACAAGGGTGATTAGAGTGACTGCGATAACTACAGGGTAATATCACGGCTGTGTACTGTTGGAAAAGTACTTGCGAGAATTGTTCTGTGAAGACTTCAGATCCTATGAGACCAGATTTACGTCACATTGTGGCTTTCATGAGTCAGTTGCAGGGAAAAATGTCATGGACAGAATCAACCACTGTATATGCTTTTATTGATTTTACCAAGGCATTTAATTTGGTTAATCCAAAAGATCTGTTCAACACACTGAAAAAGATTTTGTGTCCACCTACTCTAATGAGCATTATTAAGTTGTTCTACATAGGTATGTAAGGTACAATCAACTTTGATTGTGTAGCATAGGAGGTGTTTGTAACAATGGAATGAAGCAGGGATGTGTACCTCTACTCCTACCCTCCTAGGAATATATCTTTTACTTTCTACATGCCTTTTGAGATCAAGAGGGTGGTATATTCGTTCATTCTTGATCTTACGAACAGCCTTTACAGTGAGTGCCCTTGGCTGAAGGCCAAAACCAGGATAAGATAGAGATCTTATGTTTGCAGATAATGCAGCAATAACCACCCACTCAAAGGAGAAGCTGTCGTGTTTGGTGTTTACTGTCTGCATTTGCTGATTCATGCTGTGAATTTGGACTGACAATCAGCAGAAAGAAGACAAAGGTTATGGTGCAAGATGTTAATGATAGACCTACAGTCTACATTGATGGAGACAACCGTTTTACCTATCTGGGATCCACTGTGAATATCAAACAATCACTGGACCAAGATATCATCATGATTAGGTAAAGCAGCAAGCAACACATCGAGCAGATTAACAAAAACAGTTTGGCAGAACAGAAAGCTCGTGATTAGAACGAAAACTCTCGTTTATTAGGAATGTGTTTTCAGCACTCTGCTTTTTTGCAGTGAAACCTGGTCAAATTATTTGCACCAGGTGAAACTCTAGATAGCTTTCACATGTGATGCCTATGAAGAATACTTGGCATTAAGTAGCAGTACAAGATCACACACACTAAGGTATTAGAAAGCGCAGATATTAGTCTTCTTAATGATGTCTAGAAAGGCTCAGGTGGCTGGGTCACACATGGAGGATGGCAGAGCCCCTAAGGACATCCTCTATGGTGAATTTTAAAAAGGGAAATGTCGAGGCCGACATCTATAACGATATAAAATATGTGTACAAGCCGGACGTGAACAATACAGGTACTGAGGTAGACTCCTGTGAACAAAATGCCATGGACCGTGTTGTGTGGAGGGGGCACATAAGGAATGAAGATAGAAATTATTTTAGAGAGAGCTGAGCGTCTGAGGAGAAACATAATAGACACAAATGTTGACTTTTATTAACGCGGGTAGGTCTTGCTAGTAACACTCGCCATCACCATGGGCTGTGAGTCCTATGTCATATGTCCACAGTATAACACTACCGTCTGGAAAGATGTAAGGGGCCAATCAGTTATATTAACAAATATGTAGCTTTACTACATTTGTAGTTCTAGTCCTCTAGTTTTGCTGTCATTTGTTCAGACATTATGAATTAAGTATATTGAAATCTACTATATTTAGCCATTCACTATTGCAGTGTTTATCAATATCAGATTGTAACATATCCGCCGTCCTCTGATGATGTTTTGCATTTACCTGTTTCTGATTATATTTCCTTATGGAGATATGTTGTCTTGAGTATTTAAAACACTTGGGGCGTTTAATCATTTTGGTGAGAAAGTGCCTCACTGTCTTTTCCTTGCTGTCCGTGTCTTTGTTTCCCTCCTACCGAAATGACGTTAGTTAGGGAAGGTGACGCTCAACAATCGGGGAGTGGGGAAAAGAATCTTGGCGACAATAGCTTTTGTTACTTATTTGCTAATTCCAGCTCTCTTTTTCACTCTCTATCCCCTCCCTTCCATCCACCATAACTTTCCGCTACACAGAAAATTTGCGCCATTTTTTTTTAGATGGGAGGGTGAGGTCACTTTTCTTCTTTGATGTATTATTTGTTGGGGGGGGGGGGGGTGTTACGTTTGAATTTGACCAGACGTTCGTTGTATTTTAAAGTTTGTCTCTCTACCTGCCCCTCTCGCACTTTCCGTCTCTCTGTTTCCCTCGCTTCATAACTTTCCCTACATTTTCTGTATCCCTCACTTTTCACGCCTGCTCTGTCTTTCTCACTTTTTCTCTCTTGCCTTGTTTTATTTGCTTGCTTCTCGCACTGACTCTGTCACACCCCTTCTTTCTATGTACTGCCCTAGGTCTATCTCACTGTCTCCCTCCTCAATCTGTTGCTATCTCTGCTTGCATCGCCTCCCTGTTTGCCCGTTCCTTCTCTCACTGCCATTGTTTACCTCTCTGCAGTTCTCTCTTTTCCCCTCCATCCTCCTATCCATGTCCAACTCCCCCTCAGCTAATGTATCCTTTCCTCTTTCCATCTGTCCCACTTATCTTCTCTCTAAAACTCTAAATTGCTTTCTGTCTCTCTGTGTCCCTCACTTTCTTAGTTTACCCACTTTCTGTTTCCCTCGCTTCTATTCTCTTACTGTCTCCCTGTCAATTTGTTCTCTCACGCTAACTCTGTTTGCCTCTGTCAAACTCACTTTTTCTCTCTACTGCCATCAGTCTTTTCCCCGCTGTATTTCCTTCCTCTATGTGTTGTTCTCTTAGCTCGCCATTCCTTCTCCCTGTATGTCGGTTCCTTATCACCCCCTCTATGCCTCTGTCCATTTGTCTTTTGATGTGAATTTTCCATTCCATCCTTCTATCTTTGTCTCTGAGGACCTTTCCCCTTTTCTCCCTCTCTGTTCACATATCCCTTCATATCTTTCTGTCTCTGTTCTCTGTCACCCCCCCCCCCCTCCTTTATGTCTGCAAGTTTGGCTATCTGTTTATATTCACACATGTGTTCTGGCTTCTCCCTTTTCTATCTCTCCCCCTTCCCTCTCCCTTTCTTTGGACGACCTTAAAGTGTCCGGTCATATAATATTTATAACAGTCATAGCTTGGTACTTCAATGCATTCGATTTTACTAATATTAAGAATGGTTACTCTTCTATTTATTTCTCTGTGCCACCATGTGTGTGAAATCTCTTCCCCCCCCCCCCCCCCCCCCCGTAAATTATTGTTTATTCTTGAAAAATTTTATTGTAATGAGTGCTCCTCACAATGTGTCAGTGTTTCTTGATTGTGTACAATATTCAAGGACTCGTATCGGGACTTGAACATTAAAAAAAACCTTGCAACTATGACTTTGAAACAACCTGGATCATTTTTTTTTTAAAGAGACGAACCATTTAGTTCAATTGAAGACATGCAATTTACAACTGTCATAGTTGTTGTTGTTTCCGGTCATTTCCGTTTTCTGGGCTTGCAACCTATTGGTTGTACGGTGTTGTCATTGTGTTGGTTTTGCAGCGCACAAGCACGCAGAAGAGGTCTTAAATATAAACACAACTTGCATGTTCATTTCTGGGAACGCACAGAACGGGAGCAGTTGCCTTGCAAGCCATTGTTATTTGGCGCCATTGTTTGGACCCCATCCCCCCAACTCTTTTCCCTCATATCTTAGCTATTTTCTTCTCTCAACTGTATCTCTATCTCTCTCTCCTTTTTCTCTTCTCACTTTTCTACCTCTCCGTACCCACCCCTCTCTGTCACTGCCTTTCCGTTTCATGCAATGTTGCCACAGCTTCTAATACCACCCCCCACCCCATTTCCCTGTCTACTTGCCTCTCATTTTTATTTCCTTGTACCTCTCTCTCTCTCTCTCTCCTCTCTCTCTCTCTCTCTCTCTCTCTCTCTCTCTCTCTCTCTCTCTCTCTGTCCTAGTGCCTTTCTCTACTGTATTCTGTGTATCTTCCTCCTTTCTGTCTTATGTCTCTTTCTGCTTGCATCTGCTTGTCCCCTCTATCTTGTTCTGTCTGCTGCGCTGCATTTTCTATTTCTTACAATAATAAGACAGATGGGCTAAACATATTTATTTAAATAACCCAGTTAGAAAGCAATTGAATAAACTTTTCTTTATCAGTCTAAAAAAAAGAAAATCAACTCTAAACATTTACTCAGCTTAAAGCTTGATAGCGGGGACTAAACATTCCTTGGGGTTAAACAGTCTGTATATAGCCCATTATCCCGCTTCATCTGATTCCAAATAAGATATTGTTCACAAGCTGAGGATCCCCACTGGCTTCCCACAACATATAGGTTGTTTCAATATTCCAAATTCTTATTCTTAGTTTATCTTGTTCTAGGTTATTTGTAATTTAAGTTAGTATAGGGAACATAAACTTAAAATATTAAGTTTTTACAGAGTCGATGAAAAGCCTTGACGGTTTGGCATTGTAGCAGCGAGAAACTAGGTCTTTGTTTTTGTATCCTAGTAGCATATTATGTGCTTTTAAATGCAAACGTACATTTATCACTATTCCCGACCATATATTTATTTAAAGTGTGCCTAACCTAAAACATGCAGTTAACTCTTGCAGGGCTGAAATGTTCTGCTGGTTTGTCACATATACACCCGGTAAATAAAATTTCATAACAAAATTTTACAATAAAGGAAATTTCGGTTCCTAGAAAAATTAAATTGAATTATTGCTCTCTTTCCATCTCACACATTTATTTATTCACTATTACTCTGTTTATAAAATCTGCACCCACGTTCCTCTTCTTAATATGTGTGAACATTTTTGTGTTTACAATTTTAATTGTTGGAAGTTATGACCTAATGATGTTTATATAAATCAACATTTTTCTTGGCCAATGAGGTAACTTTGTTTCCGAATGAGCTTAAATGTAGTGATTGCTAGAATCCAGTTATATTTGTATCTAAATCATATGTTTAAACATCTCAGTAAACATGGCTGGTCACCTACAGCGTCCGAGGACTCGCTAAGACTGGAGCTTGCTGACTGTCCTGGAGAAATTGTTGTCTGCCGTTATATAGCCTTTCCGTTGCTCAGTTTTCAAAGTCATTAGTTTCCATGATTATCCTCTCTAGAAAAGCTGCTATGAAAGTTGACTGTTTAAGTATAATCAATAGATAACTACAAACATCAAGTTTATGTAAACTAAACTCCTTAGTTGGAGACAATATATCTGCTGTGAATGTTTGATCTACTGTCCAAGGGGGTCCGATTCCCATTGTCTGGTATTCCGTATCTTGTCAACCGCACCTAAAATAAATCATCCCACCTTGTGGCTTAAACAATATCCTCTTGATATTTCCTATAATTGTTAAAAGCACCTCTGTTATCGTAACTCAGTGCATTTGCTCGCTTCATATCTTTTGGGCCAGACACAATTGCCTGTAAAAACAATACCAGCGAAATTAAATCTGGTCAATTGTAAACGTACAAATTAATGAGTTGTAAGCAAACATCATAAGTTCTGCCTCAGGTGGTTCTTGGTAGTCAGGCACTATGCCTGTCTACGAGCAGGTGTTCGATCTTGTTCTGATATAACTTCTACTGAATGCTTCATTTGGAGCATAGGAGCAGGTAGTCACAACTATCTATAGTAAAATAATACCTCGCATCATCGGCTCTACCACACATCTAGTAGGCGATGGAAGAATTTCTGCCATCTGCTGAACCTCTCACAGGAATCATAATCCAGCTCGTTCGAGAACTGAAATAATCTTCTCAGACTGCGGGAAGCATTATCTACACACAGAAAAGCTCCCTGAAAACAAATTTCCCCTTTATCATAGATTGATGGTAACAGCGTTCTATCTATCTTCCACTTTCAGATTCCTACTTTTCCCTTTCTTTCCCAAAGAGGATGCAAACTTTGCTTTACCCTACTTCTGGTATTTCCCAGCCAAGTTCCATCCCAATTTTTTTTTTTTTGGTGATCTTTAATTCTTCGATGATTTGGAGGGGTTACAACTATATCATACAGCTTCTCATTCATCCATGATTGCAATAGGGCTGACAGTGGACCCTGAATTGGAAGCTCACTGGAGGAACTTTTCTACTTTAATCTGAGACCCTTCTCTCAATAGTGTTACTAGAGGTCCAGTCAATATTTTTCCTGTGGTCCAGTAATGTTGACCGTCCCAGCAATGTCAACTATGTTAACTTAAAAGTGAAGTTAATCTTTGCTAGTTAGTACTTTCTAAATCCCAGCAAATCCCATATTAAAGACTTATCAAACTTCTGAAAAATCCCGGACGAGCACCCAGATGTCGCAAGCATTTTTTTTGCTGAATGAACCATCACCTTGAGATCCCCTGTAATCCTTCCTGTATTAATGCTTGTTAGGGTTCTAAATAAAATTGTCAAGGATATATTGATTGGTCCCTGAGTTCAGAAGCTGAGAGGAAAGTCAATAAGAACTGACAACAAGGCCCTAATGGTTTGGCAGTGTAGCAGCTAATAACCAGGTTATGTTTTGTGGTATCGTAATAGCAAAACAAAATAATGTGCAGACTTACATTTATCGCTATTCCTGCACCTATATTTATCAAATGTGCATTTGCTCTAACCTGGAAGATGTGGTTAGCTTTTGCAGGACTGGAAGTAACTCTTGCTGTGCGGGCAGTATCATTATAAGAACCACATATTTATATCGTGGACAACAAGCAGCCATGAATGCAGCTGGCGAAACATCAGATTGGTTCAAGATGCAAAAGGGAGCATATATATTATATATGCAGAAAACATTATGCTAACAATACCAACACGAAACACTTGACCTCAACCAACCACCCCCCCCCCCCCACCAACCCACTAATGCCTAGGCCAGTCTGTTGATCTTACTTTCAATAACCTGTATTATTCAAGCATCTCATCCCTTTGATTTTATAACTTTTTTTTTGCTGTGTGATCTATGAGAGTCTAGTATTATGTACTTTTGTGTGTCACTTGTTTCCTATGTAGTCCATATTCGAGCATCATGTATCCATGGTTTTATCTCCTTTTTATATTTTATTATATAACTTTTATGTATAAAAGAACCTGGTGCCCCTTAATAACATTACCTGGGCAGTGACAAATAATTTGTAAATAACCTGAACCCATATTAAACACAGAAAACTTACACTGACTGTCTATTGCGATATATTAAACCCTCCACATTTCTTTCTCCTAAAATACTTTACTACATACATCATCTAATCCACGATCTTGGGTGTTAAGCCCCAAAACATTCCACTTGACCTATTTATTGATTTAATATTTTCTGTATAAAAGTCTAGCACCACATGCGTTAGCTTTGTTATGTAAAAAGATAGTTCACGTGATCAGTTTGAAATTACCATGGTATTCACGTGACTGATTTTAAATTTCGTTGGATAGATGTGCACAACTCTTGACAACGTGGTTTATGCATTTCAGCGGGGAAATGGTTTAAATTATGATGACAATATCGAACATGTATTACTTGGCTTTATTTAGCATCCGGCCAGGTCATTCTGACTAAATCACGGTACATTTTGGCGGAGTCCCCTCAAAAATTGATTCCTGGAAGCATTTCCATGTTGCATTGGGGGAAATTTTAACGTGCTTGCAAAGTTCTGTGTTCTGAATGTGTTCGTATAACAGATTGACAAGCGGATATTGTGAAGTGGATATACAAGATTTTGAAACTTTGCTTTTAGATAGCAGCAATTTAAATTCATGGCAGACAGCATGTTGTGATGTGTGTGTCACTGTTTCTAGTCAGTGGTTTGGGAACTGGCTGTTTATTCTTTTTTCTACTTTGAATGTAGAAATCTTACTTTTGGGGGAAAATACAAACAGGTAATTTAGAAGCCATATCTGGAGATTATCGACAGTTGTCAGGTGCAAACTATCTTGTGTTGGAAGAAAACACTTGCTTTCATATTGACTGCATAATTGGTGCAACCACACTGTGGATAAATTGTGTCAAGATATTTTGGAGCTCTGGGTAAGGGCATTAAAACAATATTTTATTTACTAACTAACCTCTCACAGTAAGTCACTCTTTGCCTCTTTACTAATTGTTGACTAACAGTATAATTATATGTTGCAGAAGTACACTAATAATGTGTTTTTGTGTGTGCGTGAACCGTCTTCTGCTTCGCAGGCACTAGCTGTAAACTCTGGCAGAAACTTCTGGTTGTTCATCTACTTCTTATGCATATTTGCATTTGTACGCTCTGTGTTAATTTTTGTGAATTGTCTTCTGCTTTGCAAACTCTGGCAGAAACTTCTGGTTGTTCATCTACTTCTTATGCACATTTGCATTTGTACGGTCTGTGTTCATTTTTGTAAATTGTCTTCTGCTTCGCGTATACTGGCAGTAGACTCTGGCATAAACTTCTGCTTGTTCATCTAATTCTAGGACTTTAGTCTTGTTCCAGTCACTGTTTTGAACAACGAGATCCGGTATCAATATGGGGAATTTTTGTGTTTTATCTGTGTATGTTGCACAGCATTTGCAGTTATGTGGTCTTTTTTAATTTGCTTTAATTACCTTTTAAATAATATACCATATATAATGCGTTGTTGCATGCAGTATTCAGAAATATGTGTTATGTATTTTTAAACAGTTACCCAAAAAAATGCACTATGATAAAGAATTGATTTCATCCAACAAGATGAAACTGGACAAATTTGTTTGTGCTGTTTGTACCTTGAGGATAAATATTTAGTAGTGCTATAAGTACTGTTAAGAAAACGGCTCTGGGTGAAAAGTTATTGCACATATTAATTTCATATTGACTGTGCTTGTTTACTAATTATTAAATAACAGTATAATTATGTGTTGCAGTAGGCTACTAATAGTAATAATAACCATCAATTATTATTATTTATGTTATGTATGACATGTGTATGTTTCACAGCGGTATTTTGATGCGCTAAATTTGATAAGTTACAAATGTCACCCCGTTTCCCCCCCCCCCCCCTCCCCTTTCCCGGCTCATCTTGATGCAACAATACTCTCTCAGAATCAAAGAGTTAGAACTGATACTTCTTTACTTTTGCTGGAATAACTTTCAGTTTATATCCAAACGTTATTGGTATTTATGTTCATGTTGACTGTAGCAAAAGCATTTTTGTTTGTCTGTAAGAGCCTTTATTGTTATATATAAATAGCACACTTATTTACCTTAAAAATGATGTAAAGTTCTATAAAATTTTATGAAACTAGTTTAATTTGTGTATACATCTCCTCGATAAAAACTGGACACAGAGGGACTCCATTCTTGCACAAGAACGGGAATCCTCCTTGACCTGTTTGGCCTATAGAGTAGGCCGTGATCAGGCATAGGGAAGCTCTCCGAATAACACTTTCCAGGTGAACATAGCGTCGTCTCAAGATCGAATGACTTCTGTCACGTGGGGCAACAAGCGAGAACAGCTGTCAGTGACATATGTTGAGCTATATAACTATTGAATTGTGTGTGACACATGCACGCACGAAATAAATAATTTTGACACAAACACACATAAATAAGGACGCAAAGGAAGATGACAAAAGAAAAATGGATTAAAAACCAATGAGTCTATTGATGTGGGTCTAAAACAAGGCAGCACCAAAGTAGCGTACGAGACAATAAAAGGATTAACCAAACCACACCAAAAAAAAACCCGAGATACCTATTATGGAGGATAAGAACATACACATCCTAAACTGAGAAAACAGCAATATTAGAGAGATAGACGGAATATTAAAAAGACTTATAACCTGACACTGCAGTCCCAGACACCATCGTATGGGAAAACAGAAGTTGGCGACGCTGAAATGTAAAGAATAGAAGTTGAGAAGGCGATACGCTCACTAAAAGAGGATAAAACGCCAGGTGTTGACAATGTCCCAGCTGAACTACTAAAATGCGTAGGGGGACACGTAACGAAGGTGATGACAAAAGTGTGCCAGAGAATTTGTGTCACAGAGAAGTGGCCTACTTAATACACAATCGTTGGTGATACCACTGCCGTAAAAAAGGAAATCTGAAAAGCTGCAATAATTATAGAACTATGTCTTATCACCCACGCAAGCCCGGCTCTCTAAACCGGATTGCGCGGAGCCTTGTGGTCCGGGTTTAATCCCGGGGGTAGGCAGGAAAGCCACATTTTCTCCCAGATTTACGGTATTTACAATGGAATCAAGGCCGAAAGGTTCCGATATCCATAATACCGAGCCTAGGGGTTAACAACTCATGGCTTCTGGATACTAAAACAAACAAACATCACCCACGCAAGCAAAATAATGCTAAAGATACTTCTTAACACATTGAAAGCCAAATCTGAAGAAATACTCGCCGAATAGCAGGGCAATTTCCAAAAAAACAGAAGCACCACAGAACAAATGTTCAACATTAGAACGATGATAGAAAAATACCTACAACATCAACGCGACCTATTCCATACCTTAATCGACGTCACGAAGGCATTTGACTGTGTGTTTCATGCTAGACTCTGGCAAATAATGAGAAATTTCAACTTCGATAAACATCATAGACACCATTTAAGCACTTTATAAAGATGCCGTCAGTGCAGTACTTATTCAAAATGACATAGGCAAATTTGCCAAGACCAGTGTGGAAGTGAGATATAGTTGCATCCTATCCCCTGTGCCTTTCAATTTTTATTTAGAACTCGTGAGAGAAACACTGGAAAATGTGGTAAATATGACATGGAACTGACGAGAAAAGCAAGATTCTGGTGAATGGTCGCAATAACCAAGTACCCACCAACATACAGATAAAATGGAAAACACAAGAAGTTGGAACCTTTATATATCCTGGCTCCCACATATGTAACGATGGCAGCTGTACTAAAGATATCTCGACAAGACATAATATGGCAACAGCACCGATGTCGCAGTTGAATACGACTTGGAAGAGCAAAATCAGCGTCGCAGTCAGTGTTTACAAATCACCGGTGTTGTCTTTTTTCTTATATGGAGGTGAGAGTTGGACTCTCACTGTGGAAATGGGAAGAGGATTCAGGCTTTTGAATGTAAATGCTACAGACGCATTTTACGAATTAGTTATTTAGAACACAAAACTAATAAATATGTCAGAGCAAAATCAGCATCGCAGTCAAGGTCAGTATTTACAAATTACTGGTGTCTGTTTTCTTATTTGGGTGTGAGAGTTGGACTCTCACTAGGGAAAGAGTCAATTTGTGTGTTGAAATAGGTAAAAAAGGATTCATGCTTTCGAATGTAAATGCTACAGACGTATTTTACAAATCAGTTATTAAGAACATAAAACTTATGTCAGAGACAAAATATAAAAATTTGCGGGACATCAGGAGCTTCTCTTGGCAGTGGTGAAACGTCGCAAGCTAGCTAGATTTGGGCACGCGGTGAGACATGATTCGTAGGGAAAGACTGTACTTCAAGGAACATTGGGGGGGGGGGGGGGGGGGGTAGTTGAGGAAGAGGACGGCAAAGAAAATTCTGGAATGACAACATCAAGAAATGGACAGGACTAAGTTTTCATACACTTATTTATCAAGCAGAAGACAGAAAGATGGCGGGTTTTGTGTGCTAGTGCTTTCATCAGTACACCTTCACGACCCTAATGGGTCAAAGGTTATGTTTTGTTAATAAAGTAAATTTTCAACAGGAGGAAATCGTTAAAAGAAATATCACAAAAGTAGTGTGGTCATATATTAACAAAGAACGCTAAAAGCATTTAGATCTTAGACTCATTGGTAACCTTGTGGTCTTGCTTCTTTAAAAGTCCGTGAACTATCTGTTATCTCTGACACATGCATGTAATGATGTCAACCTACATCTGCATTGCCCCCCGCCCCCCCTTTTTTTTTCAAATTGTACACCGTGTTCTCATCATTCCTCTAAAAACTAATCGGCTGGCTGCTTGTGGTACACGCCATAATAGACAGTTGAGGTTAATAACGAAAATCAAGAGCGCAATTACACACACACACATTATATATATTTATGAATCTTTTTCCCCGTGAAGGTAAGTCAAGTACCAGATCCTATTTGAAAATTGCCCAGTGTAAGTTTGTTGGACGCGATGCTAAACAAAACTTGGGGGGTGGGAGCGGAATTCAAGGGTGCTGGTGTGTTTTGACAGATTTGCGTGTATTGACTTCAGATGGTATTGCGGTCTTCTAAGTAGTATTTGAGATAATAATGGTTTGATTGCATTGCGCAAGTAACACGTTTACTTTGATATAGCTACACAAAAGGTCAATGCGTCAAGTTATGTTGCTCTGTTATCCCCCGTTTGGTCATTATTGATGTAGCTGCTACGTGAGCGCCACTGGCTATTTTTTGTCTCCCCCCTCCCCGCCCCTCCCTATCCCCCATCCTTTGTGTCGCGTGTATCCATGCTGACCTTGACACCCATCACAGACCATCTTTGTATGTATGATATCCCCAAGACAGAAATGCGCATGTGTCGGTGCTCGGGTGTCAGCGTCGACTTGGTGAGCTTTTTTTTAGTTTGACTTGATACCGCCATGTAACGAGACCCTTGCACATTTATACAAGTGGACACTTATGACGTACCTGGCTCCATCATTTTTTATAATGCTCCAGTGGGTCGTGGTCTTATGTACGGGACTTGTATCGCCTTATTATCAAAGCCAAGTGCCGATTGATCTGAAAATATGTTGTAACTTATACCGGATACACCACTGGTGTACAAAAATGGGGCCCATTGTCCCCCTCCCCCTTTTTTTCTTTTACACACACACACACACACACTACAGGGGTGTTTGTGGCGAAGCGATCGAGTCGTTTGCCTCGTACTTTGAAGGTTGTTAGTTCCTTTCGCAAACTGTCTCATTCTTTGTGCGTATTGAAATCCATGATCACTGTTGCTGGCACTTCATACATATTTCGTGCTTGGCGCAACGCATTAGTCTGGTCGTTCTGTGGAAAGAGACCAGGCCATATGGAATAGAAATCTGGCGCAGCAAAGTCGATCCTTACGACTTTAAACCTTAATAGATAGCATATAGTTGCTGTGTGAAAGATGAAAGGACGCGCTGAATGTGAGACGAGCATGCGTGCCCTCTGAAAATATAGTGGGTCCTTCTCAGTTGTCAATATTACCACTACTGATAAAAGTGCCTGAAATGTTTGTTAACGACGGCCGCCGCACCTAGGAGTACATCTTTGCTTCAGTGGTCGTGTTGCATCAGCTCAGCTTGAAGATTGTTCATTCACGCCTGTCATTTTACGCCACGTGTTGCTTGATCGATAAGAATAGCGCGCCTTAGACTTACTGACCCCCAGCAGTACAGTGCCAACTATCATACATCAAATTATTTGCCAGCTACAAACTGCGGGCTCACAAGGAGCAACATGCTGCATAGATACAATGGCACTTGTGGACGTAGCTTGTTAAAATGGAATACATTTACTAATAAATAGCAACTTGATGTTTTTATACTTTTCCAACTCGGTGTTTTGATGTTTTTCCAAAATCCACTATCGCATTTCCGTGTTGGTATACATTTCGTGTGCTGTGTCCTCTTACATAAAAACGTTTAGCCCTAGCCTTTAATAAATGCGCAGTATTGTACACCACCCCGATACTAAGGTTTATTTATATTCTCTGTTACTGGGGAGCCTAACGAGGTCAGCAAATGCCTGCGGAGTCCAAGTCCTTTTGAGAGAAAAAAAAAGAAAAGCTCGACCACGTTCAGACTGCTGCAAGCTAGCCTAGGCTGCTAACAGTCTCCGCCTATATTTGTGGTCTGGGTTATTTGCGTCACTTTCGTGACTGAATACTGGTGTTTGTGCCATTTCTGGGCTTGATGCTTCCATATGAATCAAGCCGCTCGTCCTGTTGTCACTGGTGCATGTCTTCCTTCTTCTTTCTGGTGTTTCCTGTGTGTTCTGTCTCCCTTTGATCTGGCTAGGCGTATCTCGAAGGAGAGCGAGCTTCCATACACAACGTCCTTTCGGCCACCATTTATTGTTTTAAAATTTTGAGTATTTTAATTTTGCCAAAAAGTACTGAAAACAGTTTTTGAATGTGAATAGTTCCGAAATGTGAAAATTTTCCGCGTGTGACCATAGTGGTCTTATAGTTGTCTTCCTGTAATATGAACGGGTTAGTCATGTAATGGATATGTGTGTGAGAATTTATGTGGAGTCTTAAGCGGGTCCAGTCGTCATTTGTTATTATGTGATCGGGTTGTGTTGATAGCTAAGCTCCGGTGTACGTAAATGCCATATAACCGGACCGTCCAGCTCACGCTTTGAAATCTAAATGTTCGGCTATGAGAATTGCTGTGGCATGTTGGGCAACGAACTCAAGTGCTCTCTGTGGGAATGGGTTTGGGGGGATTAAACTCATAGTGCATCCGAAAGAGTTAGGGAAAGGTGAGGGGAAAGGGGGCGGGAGGCCATTCACTCAATTCTCGTCGTTACCGTCTTGCTGGATTCTAGCGTGGCCTTTTGCCGGGACTATTTGTATCACGTTGCCAACCTTTGCTATCATCCCAGTGATGGGGTGGTATTGGAGATTATGCGTTCTAGTCCTGTCATTATCGAGTCACTTGTTTTCCCTATTTGCTGTCAGTCATATTTTGTTATGAGTCCTGTCGGTCATGTGCATGTTGTATGCATGCTGTGGAGTGGGATGGTTTTGTGTGTGAATCCCCGGAGTATATGGACGCAACAAGCTAGGTGTATGCGTACATGCACTCGAGTACTCATACATGCAGACAACACTACATATTTGCACGTCCTTTCATACTTATCCTTGTATGCATACCTAATTGACATTACGTACACACGCAAACTCTTTCATATGCGTCTACCAATGCCTGTACTTACATTCATAAAAAACGAGTACATCCACACGTAGTGATATTCACTCTTCCATGTCTTATGCGTTTTGTGTCGCTTTGTCTGTAATTTCGTCTGGTCGTGTCACTTTTAAGTTATGTCCCGTTACTGGTATGTGACCTGTCCGGTACTGACGTATCATGTTTTGGTGAATGGTGTGCGTTGATGACGTTCTTGCTGCTTACACCCTTCATTCCATTTGTTCTCATTAATAAACAGACATACAGCAACACAGTTTATGGTTTCTTTGAGTGCACTGTCATTCATACACTCACAAATATATAAATATACACGCTCTCATATATATACACACATGCACACTCATACCCACATATACATGCATTCAGTAATACATTTTAAATCCATGTACTCATTCATCTGTACCTTTCGCACAGCTATATTCCCACTGTTCTGTCCACATGCATTTCGTACTATCCGCCTACATACACTGTGTTTTATGTATCCATCCTATACACAAATGCACTCATACTACACGCACTCATCCTTGTGTATGTATCCATGTTCACATCTATGCACTCATCATACTTACACTATCTCTCTGACTCTAGGATGTCCGGGGTTACCATCTCATCAGTTCCTTCTGTTATACTGAGTAAATCCTTAATCTGGTCTTTTTAGTTTTGATTTGTTTTAATAAGGTATTGTTTAACCAGTTTTTGGATGTCTTTATTGCTATCTACCTTTAAACATTTGTTTGCAGTAATTTGTTGTTTGCGTTTTAGAAAAAACTCCTCAATGGGTTTCCTCTCCAATTTATATTTAGTGCAGTTTACTATATAATGCTCTATTGTATTATCTTGAAAGCAGTCCAGACATAGTGATGTAAATTTCTCTGGGTGCCACCCTAATCTAGCTCTCCATAGTAGTTTGTTAGCTGGAATTTTCAGTTTGTCCCGTACCTGTGTGTTAAGGCTGGGCTCTTTAAGGTTGTTGTAGGCATCTCTGCCATTATTGCTCCCTTGCCATTGTAGTTTCCACATTTTAATTATATGTCGTTTGATTATGCTGGTCCTTTCAGTTTTTCCGAGTCCTACATCTACTAAAACATCACATTTTGCTCCCTTTTTGGCTGCTATGTCAGCTTTTTCATTGCCTATTACACCTCTGTGTGCTGGTACCCATGCAATGGTGACTTGGCATCCTTTATTCTTGAGCTGAGTTGTTAGATTTAGTATTGTCTCTTTAATATCTGGTCTACTGCTAGTTTTATGTGTTTTTAACGTCTGCACCGAGGACAATGAATCTGTCAGTATGGTAAATTTAGTTGGAGGTTTATTAATTACCATCTCTAGTGCCTTCATTATGCCGACTAGTTCTGCTGTGCATACTGCCACATGATCTGTTATTTTATATTCTCTTTGTATATTTCACTGTGGGATTATTACTCCTGCTCCTACTTCTCCTGCTTCATTCTTAGATCCGTCAGTGTATGCAACCAGATTGTCTGATCGGATCTGGTCTATGTATTCTTCTGTTATTGCTTTGGCTTCAAATGTTTCAGTATTCTTATTAATAATTTTCATCAGACTCATGTCTGTCCTGGGCAGCTCTAGTCTCCATAGAGGGATTTGAGGGACAAACTAACACTTGCCTCTAGAGTCCTAGCTAAGTCCTCATCATCGTTAATTTCTAGTGCAGCGTCCCAGGCTGCTGGTCTCTGTATGTCTCTGACCGGTCTGTCACCTAGGTGGGTAATGTTATGATGAAAAGCGTCTGAAGCTGGGTGTCTGGCATCGTTGGCCGCTTTCATCCAATAGCTATAAGTTAGTTGTTTCCTTCTGAGGTTAAGCGGTGTGATGCCTGGTGCTACCTACATGGCCTCTCTCGATGTCCCTTTGCCAGCGCCCATGATGAAAGTCAGGGCTTTGCACTGAATCCTATCAAGTTTGCATTTGCTGTTCTCTGATGCTGATTTGTATACTATGCTTCCGTATTCCATTTTGCCCCTAACGAAAGCTTTATAAAATTGTATTAGGGTGTCCTGGTGTGCTCCCCATCCGTTTCCTTTAATCATTCTCGGCATATTATTGTACTTTGTACACTTTATTACGAGATCATCGATGTGCTTAGCCCAGGTCATTTGCTCATCCAGAATCATTCCTAAAAATTTCGTCGAACGTGTCCGCTGAACTGTTCTACCATTAATTTGGAGTCTCGTTACTTCTGGGTCATAATTAAGCTGTCTTTTAAAGTTGAATATCATGCTTACTGTTTTGTAGACGTTGATTTTAAATCCCCATTTTCCCATCCAATGCGCAACTTCGTCTAGACTTTTATGCAATCTTTTCTTAGCGCAGGGGATCTGATTATGGCTGTGGTAGATTGCACAATCGTCCGCAAATTGAGTTAGTCCTGTGTCCTTGTTCGTGATGGCATCATCAAGGTCGTTTACTAATATACTGAACAGGGTAGGGGATATTACAGCACCCTGAGGGATTCCATTCACCTGATCAAAAGTTTGTGATCTTTCGTTATTAACTAGTACTGAAAATGTTCTTTCTTGTAGAAAGCTTAGGATATATCTATAGGTTCTTCCGGTAAATCCTAGTTTAGCTGCTATAAACAAGGCTGCTGGCTGATAGCACTGGTCATATGCCTGTTCCAGATCCAGGAACACTGCCATTGTCTTACCTCCTGTTTTAATTGACTTTTTAATATGGTCTTCTAATTTTATAATTTGATCTAGGGTGCATCTGTTAGATCTGAACCCTGCCTGAGTTTTGCTAAACAGGTTATTTTTCTCCATGTGGAATGTTATTCTTTTATTGACGATTGTTTCTAATATTTTCCCCAGGTGGGATGTTAAAGATATTGGTCTATATGAGTCTACTTTTTGAGGGTCTTTATTAGCCTTTTTAATAGGTATGATAGTTGCTTCCGCCCATCTTCTTGGAATCTCTACCTCTTTCCAGATCTCATTGTAGAAATCAGTAATCTGTTTAATGGTTTTTGCTGGTAGCATTTTCATTATAGTATAGTTTAGAATATCGGCCCCAGCTGCCGTGTTAGATTTGGCTTGTATTGCTGAGTTAACTTCTTCAGTAGTTATATCTGCATTTAGGTATGAATTTTCTTCCTTAATTGTGATTTTAGTTGTCATAATCTCTTTATTAAGAGCCGTTCTGTTTTTCCGTTGATTTAGTTTATTATTGGAACAGACCTCATAGAAGTGATGTCCAAAGATATCTGCCTTATCTTTATCAGTAATTGCCACTGTGGGTACCTGAATTGTAGGGATCCTTTCTCTTATTTTGTCTCCTTTAATGACTTTAATCCGATTCCACACTTCAGTTGTTGGAGTATCAGGGTTATGCCTGCTGAAGTCGGATGTTTCTTTTATATCCTTTTGAAGCAGTTAACCAGCATTTAGGGGTTTGTAACTTTATTAAGAATAAATTAAAGATGTGGAAATCAGACCCAGCTGTCACCGCTTTATTTATATGTCGATTGACTAACAGCTGGAATTTAAATCTATATATTTTTAGTTTCATATAAATTGTTGCATTAAACTATTTGTATAATAGCTTTTAATTTTTTTTTAACTCAATAGTGGGCAATCTTCAAAATTATCGTAAATTATCAAGGCCGAAAATATACCCTAACAGGGTCTCAGTCACATGTAAATTGCAGGCTCTTTCCAGGGACTAAGCTTCTGCCGAGTTAAAGTCACCGCCGAGAGTATCTCCCGTGCCCTACACACGGAGCGGGGAATGAACTAGATGGCTGGGACTCAGAGCAGCAGCTACCGCATCTCCTGCAGCTTCCTTCATTTTATTTGCTGTGTAGTCACCGGAAAGAGACGCAATTTACATATGACTGATGCCATATTAGGGTATATTTTCGGTCTCGATAATTTGGGACCATTATTTGGAGGATAGCCCAATAGTATATTGTTTGTTTGTACTGCATGTAACAGTTTATTTATCTATTAACTTATTTCAGTTTGAGATACATCCCACTTGAACTTAGATGGCCAGAAATGTAACTGACTCTGAATGGCAGAGCCTCAACATTCTGTCCTGCAGCCACTGTAATCTGAAGACATCTGATGCTGCGTTTTTCCAAGCACACCCCTGCAAACCTAAAAAACAGCAGATTACAGCAGGGGTCAGTTACAGTTTGGTCACTGCCAAGTTCACATGCTCTCTGTGCACTATTGAATTGTCAGAGACTGAATTTTGTGAGCATCTCGAAGGCCACATGTCATTGAAGCCATATGTATGTAAGTACTGTAAAAGGGATTTTGCAACCAGAACCGATGTGTGTGAGCATCTCAGATCCTTTCATGAACAATGTGAACAAATATTTGTGTTGAAACTTTCTGGTCGAACAAAGGAAATCGTACAAAAAGCTAAAAATAATGGCAAAGAATTTTTTAAACCACTAAATGTGCAACTTCTCAAGAGTAGTACCAGTGTTGCCATTAGCAAAAACCTCACTCAGACTCAGAATTTGGCCACAGTTCCGGGACCATCGCAGAAAATAACAAAATCACCAATAGCAAGTCATCCACTTCTTAGCAGTCAAGATGCAGCTTCCTCATCACTTAGTAGCACAGTTCCTATAGTTAACCAAATGGTGGCCTTGAGAACACATTCTCACATCGCCAGCCAACCAATTTCTAATACTGCTTTAGCTTCTCCAAGACCACAGCTTCCAGGTGAACAGAGAAGATATTTTGTTATAATACCAACACAGCCACAACCTGGTTTAGTGCCAACACTGTCATCCAGTATTGTTCAGACACAGGCTCCCAGCTGCCCATCACAGAGTGTTTCAGTTCCAGTCTCAGATGTTTATTGGAGACATTCACTATCACAGAGACCTCCAGGACAGGTTAGAGCTCCACTTGTTTTCAGTAATGTAACTTCGCGGCTTCAAGGCATGGGGCCTCATAGAATCAGTATGCAGTTACCAGTGACTACATTGCCCAACCCTGCGACTCAGGCTATCCAGCTGACTGTGCCAAATGTAACACAGAGTATTAACACAAGGGAAAACCACATGGTAGCAAATGAATTGTCCTCTTCTGTGAATCAGAATAAACACTTCTGAACAATTCATTCATGCGGTAGCACCTGGTTTCTGTTTAAATCAAGTGTATCTCTCATCTCCTTCAGTACAAAATGAAACAGGAATCCAAATAACACCACCTATATTGTCCAGTCTTTTGCATAATGCGCCTGCATCCCCAGCCGTTACATTACACACACATAGAGGAGGAAACCAGCTAGCACCAACTTTTCCTCAAACTCCAGTGAAGCAACCATTTCTACCAGCTGTTGTAGCTAGCACTAAAGGAATTGTGAGAAACGACTCATCTGTGTCCCCAGATGTCCCAGCAGTGAGCACAGATGTGTCAGTAAATTATCACGGTCCCTGCTGAAAATGATGCGGGCAATATCTATAAAGTCAGTATTCAACCTTTTGCTAAAGATATTAAACCTAATATTGAAAGTGAATCTAATGTTGAAAGTGATATTGTGAGTAGAGACTTTGCTCAGAGTGTTAATTTGCAAACACACCAAATGGCATCAAGTTCAGCTGCAGAAGTTGAGCATGAGCAGAGTTCACAAGCTGTTATTAAAAGCGAAGATGCCACAGATGATGACACGGATGGTCCTATGCAAATTCGTATTGAAAACATTATGAGTTTGTCGGTTTTTCCTGATGTTTCTCAACCAGATGTACAGAATAATGCTACCGGCACTGAATCACATTTAACAGAAGCTGTGACAAATAGTGAACAACAAACTAAAACTGTGGTATCTAACACATGTCCATTCCTGGGTCTTTGTAAGGGGTATTTTGTGTGCCTGGTTTGCCGTCTGAAATGGTGTTCAGACTCGGATTTATTTTTTAAACACGTCTGGGAAAAGCACACTCATGAGGCAGGTAATTCTTGCTGTCCGACAGGATATTCTCCGTACTGTGCTCGCCTGAAAGCTATTGTTCAAGCTGTCTATGATAGATCACAAGAAACAATGCCCGATAAATTTAAGAGTTATTTTACACCGAAATCCTGCACTGAAATTGAAGATGTTCAGAACATTTCTTTATTATCTGAGAACAGCAATTTGATCCCATCATTAACTGAGAACAGCAATTTGATCCCTTCAATAACTGAGAACAGCAATTTGATCCCTTCAATAACTGAGAACAGCAATTTGATCCCTTCAATAACTGAGAACAGCAATTTGATCCCTTCAATAACTGAGAACAGCAATTTGATCCCTTCAATAACTGAGAACAGCAATTTGATCCCGTCATTAACTGAGAACTGCAATTTGATCCCCTCATTAACTGAATACAGTAATTTTATCCCCTCATTAACTGAGAACAGCAATTTGATACCTTCATTAACCGAGAACAGCACTTCAACTCAAGTGTCTTCGAGAATTGAAACTGTGCAGCAGATAAATATCAGTGAAGCCCCATTTTCATCAGTGTCTGTAAGACCAGGCAGTGCTCCAAGTGAACAGAATTTGCCAACAGAATCTGTTCCGTGTACCAAGGAAAGCAGCTCTTCTCCACCTGTGGGTCTACATCCAGATCAGCTGAGACAAGTGATAGAAAACAGTCCAGACTTTGGCGCACCAACTACAGATAATGAACTGAATAAATGTACTCAGGATATCCACGGTTCTGCCATACAAACTGAGTATCAAGCAGCAGACAATGAGAATACTTGTTCTACCTCTGAATTAAGGGAGGATGTAGACTTGAGTCATGAGAATTTGCAGAATGTAATGGCCGTTGATCTTAGCAGCGCAGCAGCTTCCACATCAGATCATCCTAAGAGCAATAGTACAACAAGAACATACGAAGACATATCAGATGATGAGTTTGGTGGTGGTGGTAATGATTGTGATCGAGGCACAGGGAGAACCTAATTACAGTTTGCTGGAAGGTCTTTACTCAGAAGATGAAATGCCTCTAGATTTGTCAAAGAAAACAACACAGGCTGAAAAATCACATGGGGATGCTACAGCTACTTCACTATCAGCAAATGAAACTGCTGCTATGAGTTCAGTAGCACATACAGACTCACTCTCACCTGGGATGATAGAAACGATTCATGATAGTTTGACAGTTTTTCCATCTTCAGCAAATGAGGTTGCTGCCACAAATTCTGTACCACAGATTGAGGAGCTGTTGCCTGAGAGCATAAGAAATTTGTGTGATGAAGCTACATTTACTCCATTGTCAACAACTGAAACTGCTGTGGGGAGTTCTAGAAAACGGACAGAGAGGCTCTCAACTGAAAGTACAGGAATGGGTGACGATGATGAATTTTCCTTACGCTGTTTCTATGTGTGTGGTATCTGTCGCCTCTCATGGCCCAAGGCAGTAGAGCTTGAAGCTCACGTCAAAGAGGATCATGCCTTGCAACAGGATTTGCCATGCACGTACTGTCAATTTATGTGCTCCTCGAGTAAACATTTAATCCAGCATATGGAGGACCACATAACCATTAATAATAGAAAAAACGTTCTCTTGCTCATTACTTGAGAATTCAGACAAAGTGGCTCAGTTTGAAAACAATGATATGAAATTTATCATCAGGATGCTGAAGACGAGTGTGGCTGAAAATGATGTTAGTGATGTCGTCTTTCATTTTGTATGTAATACATGTCAGTCAGAATTTGAGGATCTGGTCAGACTTGGAGTGCATCTGCAAGAATCACTTTTGAAAGTTTTTGGGTGTAAACACTGCGAATCATTTTTTCTGAATTCCTTCTCATGGCAGAAGCATATGGCAACAGAGCATGTGGACCTTCCTCGAATGTACTGCTTAAAGCAGAAGCTTCTCTGTCTTGAGCGCAAATCGATAAATAATACTCCACCACAAGACATTCTTGAAGTATCAAATACTGAAAGAGATGAAGAATCAACAGCTCAAGAAAATCAGTGTGGTAGCACTCATGGATATTGTCAAACTACACCTGAGACCACTTCAAATATCTTGGGGAAGATAGAAATTGGTGCCTGCACTGTAATTGAAAAGTCTAAAGCAGATGGTGTGGCTATTGAGTCAACTGATACACATTCCAGTCATGAAGAGCGAGATGCCACTGCGATGACTGATGTCATTCAAGTTGAAGCGATACCTGATCACATCTCTACAATTCCCAAATTATTAGATTTAGTGAAATCATCCAGAAGGATCAAAAGTGTTTTGATGTCAGCTGTTTCTTTGAAGACTGCTAAGGTGTCGGAACAAGGTTCATTTTTAGATACAGCATCAACTAGTATTGACAGGAGGGGGGACAATATAGTTGTTGAGCAGGTTGTGACTGCAACATGCACCAGCACTGTCACTAAAAAGAAAGGCAACACTGAGGTAGATGTGCAGGGGTTAGTGAAGCCTGTTTCAGCTCATGGAAGTAATGAATTGGCAGAAATTGTTTCAGGGGTGCCAGCTGTTAGGGCTGCTTTCGATAGTATCACCACTGCCCCACCAGTTAATCATTGTTTGAATGAAAATTCTGAATCAAACTTTGTTGAGCAGGCAGGAATCTGTGAAATAAGTAAGTCAGGAGTCAGAAATGACACTTGTACTTTAAGTATTGAAAACAGTGTCTATGGACAAATGGTTTCAAATGCTGATGATAATTTAAATCTAGACCAGGTCACACCGGTTGAAAGTCAAGGATGTGGTGTAGTGTCTGGTCTTGATAACCGATCAAGAGTCTCTTCAGCTGCTGGTTTAGAACTGACCGAGACAGGAATCAGACTGGTTTTATCAGAACAGAATAAGTTAAAGTATGCAGAGAATAATTGTTTGCCTGCTGGAAATATTGGAACCGATACTGTTAACAATGGACAGGAAAGTGGGCATTCAATATCAGCACTACTGGGAAAAAGCTGTAGTTCTGCTGTTCAGTATGATATAGAAAATGGGGTTTCAAATGTGCTTGAGGAAAGTGAAGCTCAGGCTGTTTGTATTGCAGTGAATGAAAAGGATATTTGTCAGACAGTTGTCTTGTCGTCTCAGACTTCTGCTGAAGGAGGAAATAAAAATAAAGAAATGCAAACATCTGCATTATTATCAAATAACAGCCAGCATTCAAATGAAGAAGCTAGAAATAAGGTTTTAAGTATTGCAAAGGTCAACTTGAGTTCATCACTTGAGAACAGGGAAAAGTCAATTGATCACACAGCTTCTCAACAAACTCTGCAAGGTGCACACGTGGTAGGCCAAGCTTGTGACAGTGGTCATGATTCTGAAATAGGAATGAATGGTCTGCCGACTGAGCCATTCATTAGTAACAGAAGTCTTTGCACATCAACTGCCAGCAGTTTGCTTCATGGCTCTGGTGATGTTCTAAACACAGTCACCAACAGTTTAGACCCTGATCATGACAGCTGCCGTCATGATGATATTTGTTCCATTCAAGACCCAGAGTGTGAGTTAGACGAATCTGCCAGTGAAATCATTGGAAGTGATGAAACTTTAGGCACTGACACTCACAGCATAGGTAAGACAAGCTCAAATCAGAAAGAAGATAATCAAGCAGTAGAAAGATCTGCAAGAGAAGGTGAAGCATGTGGAATACTTTATAACAAAAACAGCCCTTATCAAAATAAAGGATAAACTTTCTGTCAGAAATGAAACCACAGCAAGTGAAGAAATCCTGGAAGAGAATGTATTAAACTTACCTTCAGATATTGGCAACTTTGTGGAGGAAAAAAATAGCTCTTTTTCTGAAGGCCAGTTCTCAACTACAGCAGAGGTAAGTGAGAGAAAAGGCAGTTCTCATACTGAATTACTACCAGACAAGGTTTCTGTTGAAGAGGATTTCAACAATTCAGTTACCAGGTGTAAATGTGGTGCTTTGATTTCTAGTCTTACCGATGTTAATGTTGCTGACACTGTGCAGCCACAAGATAAGTCATGGTGGATGCCTGTTTCTGGCATGTGTGATAAGTGCAGATTAGTGGCAGAAGAAAGTTCACAACCAGAAAATACAACCAAACATGTAAAATCTGAAGTTGCAAGCTTGATAACTTCAAAAGGAAACAAGATGTTGTCAGAGAAGGCAATCGAAAATTGTGTTAGGGCACTGAAACGCAAAACCCCCTTACTTATTTCAGAAAACACTGGCAAGATCAGCAGGCTAGAGAATGTCAGCAGTGATGATGAAATGAGATCTAAAGTAGATCCATCAGAAATCAGCCCAATTAAGCGAATAGTTGAATTGGATCATTGTAAATTATTAAGTCTGTACAACAAACCATATGTGAGTTCAGAACAAGCAAAGGTGAGTCCCGTGCTGGGATGTGGTTTAAAGACTGCTGCTCTAAAATGTGGCATGTTTTTGTCTGAACACGGTCTTGTTGCCCATGAGTTTGTCACATCAGATAAAGAAATGCTTGATCTTCCCTGTAAGAGAAAGTCAGAAGCTGAGCAGGGTGAGACAAAGACTTGGAAACAGATGGGAATTCATTCTGAAAAGCACAGAAAAACAGAAGATTCAGATCATGAAATTCAAAGTCTTGATGTGACTGTACCAAATTCAGCTAATTTCAACTGTTCAGTCTGCACATTTTTTACATCACCGTCTTATACAACACTGAAACAACATATAAAGACTCAACATCCTCATGATACAAGAGCGAAAGTTTGTAGAATTCGTTTGAGAAGCTTGCAGAATGCCACAGGAAATGAATTTCAGAGTGCTAATTTGACTGAACCAGACACAGCTAACTTCAGATGTTCTGCCTGCACATTATTCACATCCCCATCTTATACAACACTGAAACAACATATAAAGTCTCAACATTCTCATGATACAAGAGCGAAAGTTTGTAGAATTCGTTCCAGAAGCTTGCAGAATGCAGCAGATCAAATAGAAAAGTTGGAAAATCCAACGCTGTCATCAATGGAAGTTGGAAAAGGCGGTTTGACCATGTCACATGTGAACTTCACTGCTCATCAACAACCTGGAATGAATTCAAAAACAAACATTGCATGTTGCGAGACTGTGGTAAAAAATAAATCTTCTTTGCATGCAGAAGCAAAACATAAATCTGTGGAAGTTGATTCTAAAAGTCCCTATATTGTGGTAACGAAGTTGAAGACTGGAATTTATGTATGTTTGCGTAAAAAATGTGATTTTACATGTGAATGGGATCTGGAAAAGATGAAAGAGCACATTAATAGTAAACATCCATATTACAGCTGTGGCCACTGTAAAGCACCATATACCAAACTGGAAATTCTGCAGCGTCATTTGAAATTTGTCCACCGAGGACTGCAACCCAGTATTGTGAGTGGCACAATAGAGGTAGATCGACTCTTTAAATGTGTTGGCAGTTCCCATAATGGGCAGAGAGCAGAACACAACGATGTCACTTCTCAAACTCCTGCCAAGCGAAAGAAACATCGATCCTCATGTAGTGCTAAAATATGTAAGGCTGAAGCCAGAAGAGAGTTAAAATCATTAGAAACAAAAAGGCACACTTCTTCACGGACTCATGATGTTAACATGGCTGGGGACCAGCGGAACCAACAGCCTGAGGCTAGTACTAGTAAAACTAAGAAGACATCCAAAGAAAATGTTGAGAGTCGGGCAACTACTGCACAGGCATTACAGATTTTGCAGTCTAAGTTAGCACATTCAGATTCTGAAAGCATTTTGGAGCCCCTTTCTAGGGAAGTATCTCCAGTGACTGAGTATGAAGCAAGTACTTTAGAAAAGACTGCTGCCGTCTCTAGTAATGGGCGTCCTCTGTCAGCAAAAACTGATGGGAACGTGTTTGAAAAAAATTGGGGGTGAAGCTCCCACAGATTGATCTTGCCTCAGGAATTCAGCCTTCTAGCAGCAGAGTGGTGAGCAGGCTTTCTATATTCCAGTTCAGGAAGATGTTTGCAGTGGGATGATGTCAACAATGCCCCTGCAGATTCCTACCTTTGCCACTACTGTGCATTCAGAAGCAGCAAAAGGTAGGATGTCATTGTATTTCTTAGTTTCTTTCTTTCTTAATTTTTTTTTCATCATTTGAGTAACAGTTTAAATTAAAAAAAAATTGTGATGTTTAGAAAGAATTGTGTTTTAAGTGTTTGAGTTGTGATATTTAATTGTGGAAAAAAAATTACTTTTTTTCCCCATCACCTTGGATTTTTAAAGACCTCTTTTCTGTTAAAGGAAGTTTCGAATGATGTAATTGCTGTTATAAGATATGTATTTTATTTTTCCAAATGTGCAGTAATGATGGTATGTTATTTCAGTCTTTTTAAATAAAGTTTGTTTACTCTTGTACATCTGAAATAAATTCTAGTGCTGTTTAACGATGCAGCTCTAGTAGGCAAACATTACTATGTGCTTTCTCTCTCTCCTCTCCTTCTTCTCCTCTCTCTCTCTCTCTCCTCTCCTTCTTCCCCTCTCTCTCTCTCTCCTCCTCCTTCTCTCTCTCTCTCTCTCTCTCCTCTCTCTCTCTCTCTCTCTCTCTCTCTCTCTCTCTCTCTCTCTCTCTCTCTCTCTCTCTTGAGTGTGGGAGTGAGAAGAGAGACTGGTAATTAGATAGATATAGTTAGCTAGAGCCTCAATAATTATGCACAGGTTCATGGGCTCTGTGTGTGTGTGGAGCTTACCACAAAGTAAGGGTAAAGGACCCTTTTTACACCTTCAGGCGTGTTGGGTATATAGGGCTGGACCTATATTTTGTAGACAAAACAGCACTTGGTGGGTGATGTGGTCAGCATCACGCCTGCCACCTTTACTTTCCAGGACTGTACCTCTTACCTACTCAAGGCTGGGTTGCCCTAGGGGCCATGGTCATTTTTGATCAGGACCTAAACCCACGACCTTCCAATCTGCAGGCGAGCGACTAGCTGATAGACCGCGGCAGCTCCCTGAACTTCCCTCAAGAGTTTACTATTTTTTAGTCATCTGTTTGAAAAAAGTGCTTTTTTTTCTGCACTTTTTTCATTCATGCATTGCCCTGTGATGCCATTATATTTCACATGGGGCTCACAGTCTGTTCCTTCATTTTGTTCTGTCCTGGGAATCACCTTAATATCCTGGATGGAGTCCAGCCTAGCACCTTTGGCTTCTTTCATGAATACTCACCTTAGGGCTTCTTTTTGCATGTCCTTGCTTACTCAATCAATTTTCCATTTCAGTGCCTGTTTGGTAATTCGTTGCACATCTCTTCGCAGAGTGTGCCCAATAAAGCTTCATTTTCTCTTTCTTCTAACTGTTGATGCCGGTGGTTGCCCAGATATCTCTATTTCTTCACTCTGTGAATTCATCCCATCATTTTTTAGGCAAGCTTTATTTTAGAACTGGACATTTTATTGTCAGTAAAACGTTAAGTAAAGGACCCTTTCCATGTCTTGAGGTGTATTGGGCATTTAGGGCTAGACCTATAATTTATAGACCAATCAACACTCAGTGGTTGATGTAGTCAACACCGCACTGGCTGCCTTTACTTCCCATGGCTATATCTGGTGCCCACTCAAGACTTGGTTAATCTGGGAGCCAAGGTCATGTCATTATTGTCAGTACCGGGGCCTTTTTTTTTTCTAGACAAAAGAGCCTTAGCTAAGCAGTTATGTCTTGTCCCCCGTGTGGGTTCCGGGGCCCCATTGTGGGGAAAACCAAGAATAGACAAACTGCCTCCCCAAAAGCATGTCGTAAGAGTCGACTAATTGGGGAGCTTCCTTTTGAAGTCGGAGTGCATCTGCCACAGAGGCAAGGAACCAACAGTCTGTATTCAAGAGAATGAGATCTGTAAAACTGATGCACACACAACACTCAGGTTCTGGAGCAGGACTGCAGTTCAGTAGTGGACGAGCAACCAGAACTTTCCACCAGAGTGTACAGCTGGTGAACGCGAAGAAGAAGAAGTTATGTCTTGTTTTTCCAGAATCTCACCATATATGCCACAAAAAGCATTACCTTGTTTTGGCTACATGTAATCATTGTCTTCATGCGGAGTTGGATGATAATTTATTTATGCCTGAACTGCACTTGCAAATTTCAGGTCTGGTGTAGAAGCCCACATTAACAGCATTCACCCAGAAAGAGAAGTGAAGGTGTTTTCCTTGCGCAAACCCAAGTCACACAAACACTGTATCGATTCCAAAGTGGCAGATTCACCGCACCGACGTATGTACACCTAATTCTAACATGTACTATTATTATTGCTTGAAACAGCTTAACTCGTGTCCCCAATAGATGTTACTTTAGATAACAGTAAAGTGTTAGCTGAAAAACTGTCTTATAGTCTCATTTAATGCTTCATTGCACTGTTTTGTCATTTAAAGTATGTTTTGGGATTAATGCCACAGCTGGATACGGCTAAGACAGGAGAGGTTGTAGCTGAGATGAATGAATTAAAAAAGAAAAGGACAGGAGCAAATGTTTGTCAAAGGACAAAAGGTTCGTTTTGAATATTATGGATTAATCAATCCAGCAGCTTGCTAGGACAAATAGAGCTAATGTTTATTTGGAAAATAATGGATCAATCATTTGTGATCTGATGAATTTAATCAATGAAATGATGGAAATGGAAGATTATAATTGTTAGTGAGACCTATTATGGAGCCTGACTTTATTGATTGCTTTGATTTTCCTTAATGTTTATTAAAGTAGCTTAGTACAGTAATATCTAGGCTGTTATTATTGACCACTGTAACTAAATTAAAGCTGAATTGGGAAAAGGTAATTTAGTAACCATACTCAAAACAGGTAGAAAAAGAAGTGGCAAAAGGGGAGTTGATCAAATCATTTGATATGGCCTCCTGCATGTGTAATATTTAGACATCAGTTAAGAAATATAGGCTGTCATATTTATCTAAACTATTTGATTGTTAAAATGTTTGAATAATCACATTGTTCAATATCTGACTGCACTTTTCTCTCTTTCAAACAGCAAGCAGGAGTAATTCACCAACTCCTTCTCAGTATTCCTGCCTCATTTGCAAGGAAATCAAGTACAGTGAGTTCCAGTTTCGTCTTCACCTGGCAAGCCATTCCAACTTCACTTATACTACACAGCTGACCACCGGAACGTCTTTCCTATGCCACACATGTGGATATGTTGCAAGGAGCAATAGTGACTTGGCGCAGCACACAGGAGAGCATATGTCAGAGAGACGATTCAAGTGCTTCTTGTGCGACCATGACAGTCACAACAAGCAAACTCTGAGGAATCACATCAGACTTGTTCATAATAAAACTGTTGATGGCGATATGGGTATCATTGACCGTTGCAAGCAAAGAAGTGCAAATCTGAGGCCCAGGCTTGTCAACATTGATCCCCGTGTTCACCTAATTGACCCTTTCAGGCAACACCCAAATTATCTCCAAAAACTGGTTTTGAAATATGACATTAAAGTGCTGGACTTGCCTGGCAATATCTATACTGACATTCTTCATCATGAACATAAAGAATATGATGAATATTTTGATATAAATAAACTTATGTAGCTCTATAACTTCATTCATGAGCTGCTATTTCAACAGCATCTTGACTCTAGTGTTTTCAGAGAGTCTGACTTTTGTGTATATTTTTGACATTGGTTTGTAGCTTTACTAAGCTTAAAACAGATACATGGCACTTGTCTCTCAGTTGGGGGAAATGTAAGCTGACCAGTATTGTAATCATTCTTAGGATAATTTGCCTCTTGTGACTGTTCTAATGAATGTGATACCAGGTCTTAAAGATACTTATTTGCACCAAGGCATAAAATAAGTATTTGAATTTGCTGCGAATTATAATAGAACCTCAGTTCATTAATTTTTCTCAGGTTTTTGAAGTTCAGCCTCCAGTAGTGGGCCAGAATATTTTCCTACCAGTATGGTCTTGGAATCCTGGGCTTCCATACAAACCCAGCCTTGAGTTGTCACCAGGGAATGTCCTGGCTATTAAAGGTGGCTGGCAGGATATGAATCACATCACCCACCAAGTGTCGATTGGTGTTTGTGAATCTGAAGCTAAGTCCAGTATGCCTTACGGAATAAGGATGGGACCTTTAATTTTCATACTTACGGCTCTAGACTAATCAGCTCCCCAACTAATATATCAGGTAATCTTCATCTCCTTTAGCATTCTCTGTGATTAGTCTTCTCTTTCAATTTGGTTTTATTCTTCTTTTATTTGTTTGAAGTAGATTATCTGTATCTGCAATGTTGTCCCTTGTATGAACTTCACTGTCTTTTGTAATTCAATCAGTGACCCTTAAAGTTTGGCTTGTACTAGTGTTTCTCTTGGCCAGAAGTTTTGCCTTGATATTTCAAGTTATTGACTCTGCATATTTTTATTAGCCCTCATGATATTAGTGGTGATTTAAAAGTTATGAATTTGTTGTTGTTGCTTCTCTCTCCACTCCCTGCTGTTTGCATCTTTAATAATAATCTTGGTAGGAAGAAATACAGTAGGGAATAGGAACTGCTCACCCAGCCTTTCACATTGACTGTGGGTTTGAACTTTCATGCTTTTAGGAAAAAAAAATGATAGGGTCATGTTGGAAATGTTCATCTTCTTCATGTTCACCAACTGGAAAATGGTTAAAAATACTGGTTGTTTGTCCTCTTCTGATCTTTGGCCTTGTTTAAGGACCTAAAATGTGCTTATCTGACTTATTTGTTTGCAGACTATTGGTCCTATAGGAAAATGCAGTTTGATAATGTTGATCCTAACCCTAGGCTAGGATGAGTGCAAAGAGATGTCCTGGTTCACCACCACGTGTCGTCCAGCACCCCTGTGTCCCAATTTTATTGTGAATAGTAATGAGTCATTTGATGTCTTTATGCCTTTTGTGGGTTCCAGGATCCCCCATTTTTTAATTGGAGGGTGGGGGGGGGGTGTATAGATGATCACCCTATATTAAACCTAAGTTTGTTTCAATCAGTTAGGTTGTGAAATGCTAAGATATAGCCTATCTCTAAACTGCAACACAGTGTGCCAACGGCAACCGCCCTTATAAAGGCGAATGCAAAATAATGCCTGAAATTAATATCAGCGATTCTAAATACTCTTCACTTTGGCAGTTTTGTGTGCACATGTTGCATGCTTCTTAAGACCTTTATTAGGAAGCTTTTAAATCCACTAGTGTTTCATCCATCATTTTGCTGTGTTTGATTGTGTTTGTGCGTAATGCATAAAAGCATTGAAACAGATCTTTCTACACTCTTCCACAAAGTTCAATCTGTGCCTTTTTGAAGAACTTGGGGAAAATTTTGTTATCTGAGGAACTGAATTTATCACTCTAGTGTCCCATGTTGAACAGGGTCACCAGATTCTCTGTCCAGTTTTTTTTAATAATTTTTGTTTTAAATTAAATATTATCTACAATTGTTTTGGGTTTTATTTGTAAAAAAAAAATTGCAGGTCTGAAAATGTTGTTGGGGGTAAAAATGATACTCACTACATCATGAATGTCAGTTACTTTATGAAAAAAAATATGAGGCTAGCTTCAAGTGCTTAACAAAGTGGACCTGTAAAAGTTATTTATTGCAGTGTTGCAATGGTTGCTGCTTTCAACAAAGACATCAAACATCTCCTAGCATTTGGTGACCAAGTTTGGCTTTCCTGGTAGAGCCATAGAGCTTTCCACTCTCTCACTGTGATGGTTTTAGCCTGTGTTAGCCACAGGAGGTGTACCACTCACCTTCAACATTTACATATTTGCCATCCAGTACTCACCCGTGTACATTCCACAGTGCCCAGTGAAACTTTCATAATTTAAGAGCCAGCATATCCTCTTGCTATGTGTGCACCCTGTTTACACTCTGCATATGGATGATTAACCTTACTTCTGCATTCATTTTGTTGGACCTTTAAGAAGACTCGGCAGAAGAGCATCGATAGAAGAGCAGTTAAGTCTCATAGAATGTTAGTAATGGCTTGCAAAGCATAATTTGTTGTCTCCAGGATCATAGTTAGGGCAACTATTTTCTAAACTGGGTTTGCAACAACAAAATCGTCTGATATCTCTTCTTCTTTAATGCGTTCGGTTTTGTATGCTCAGATCAGACCATCAGGTGGGTTGCCTGTATGAACTCGCATGGCAGCTGTAGGTCCTTCATGGTTCCCCATAACTTGCTCTGCACACTTTACTCTTTAGGCCATGTTTCTTTTCGAAGTTATAAGTAGAGTGGGCAGGTCTGCAGAATGTGCTTAGATGGTTGTGGTCATGTCTGATGTGCACACTGTGGGGATTGTAATCTTTATTATATGCATACATAGTTGAGCCTGCAGTGTCCTATTTTTAGGCGGAAAATTTTTGTATTTTGCTTTCTGTCTGCTGATGAGGTCTTGAGGATGTTTACTGTCGGTTTGTTCTCTCCATGGTTTCTTGTATTTTCCCTTGATAAGTGTTTTCATTTCTGGTAATGACAATGAATGGGTGTGTTGTTTCTCCTTCTTCTATTTTTTTCAAGTCTGTCTGCTAACTTATTTCCTGGTATGCCACGGTGAGCGGGGATCCACTGGAGAACTAATTGATTGTTTTCTGAGAGTCTGTTTAGCTTGCAGGTCAGTTCTTGTCTTCATGTTGTCCCTGGATCCCTTTGAGTCACCCGGAGAACAAACATGCAATCACACAGGAAAACAATATTTCTGTTTTTAATTTGTCTTCCCTCAAGCTCTTTAGTTGCATCAATAATTGCTTGCTGCTCAGCTCTGAAGTTTGTTGAGTTTCCCAGAGGCACATGATGTAACCACTATGGTCCCATCTTACAACATAATGACTGAACCAGCTCCTCCATTTTTTGTTGCTGCTTCCTCCATTGATCCATATACGTATACTTGTGTTCGTTCAGGTTTTGGGTAAGAGTTGTAGACATGTTTAAGTATTTTCATGCAGTACTAGTTCACATTCTTTATATTTCTGCTTTGCCAGGGATTGTTCTTATGTTTATGGTTAGGTCTATGTTTTATGCCTAAATAATTTCCCATGTTGAAGGGTTTTGAGAAGGGATGTCACTGTTTTGGCGCAGAACGGTTTTGATAGATGGGGAAAGCTTTGTCTTTCCAGTCTGCTTTTAGTTAAGTTGTTAGCTGTTCTATGCAAGGGGTTGTCATGCATTTAAATTTTTCTGTTAGGGTAAGCACCTTTGATGGCTCAAGCTCTGGAGGCCAGAAGTTGCCTCTGTATCATTGATTAGCATGCTTCTCATACCTCCAGTAATGATTCTGAGACCAATGTTCTGTATTTTGTCCAGTTTGTTTAGATTTAATTGCAGTGGAGTAATCTGGTAATCCTAGTTTCAGCTTCATAGCAAACGGGTCACCCCACAGTTGCTCCGCTCCTGTGCCAACGAAAAACACACGCAGCTCACAGTGTCACGCCATGCAGTCAACTTGCAGTGGAGTATGCTCACATGCCATACTCCTGTTTTGATCTAACGTATCCTGTGAATACTTGTACTATGTTGGTATCTGCACCCCAGCTTCTTTAAAAGTCTGAGCTGTAATATGAGCTTTCATATTTTGTATTGATTTGAACTTTTTATATGTGAAGAGTTTCACACATTTTGTTATTCTTTTATAAAGAATGCTGTTATTTTTAAGTACAATAGCTATACTTTTTTTTGTTATGTTAAAGACGTGAAGATCGACTTCATTGCACCCGGTTTTATCTGACATGGCTCAGTCTCTCTGCAAAACAGCTAACCATCTGATGAGTGTGTCGCACAAAGCATGAACTCGCTCCAGTGACAATCCCCAGCTCAGAGATGACTGTTCTGTTTGTAGAACTGTTTTCGCTGGTAGGGCCTAGGAAGCCTGTAGTAGAATGATAGAATCCCCAGTGCATTCATCTTAGGGTCATAAAATCTTGCATGCATACACACATACCGCAAGAACTCCCATCCTGCCTTTCTATTTTCTATTATTCCTATTTCTTATTCAGATGCCTGATCTGCTTTGGGTATTGGTGGCTCTCTGTGTTCCTCTTTCTTTTATTATTATTATATTACCCTATATTATTGAATGTGTGCCTGTATAGCTTTGCAATTAATGATGGTGGTGCTTGTGTTAAAACATGCTTTAAATAATAATTTGTGGTTTACATACATGAGAGGTGCACCATGGAATCGATTGATGGCCTAAACCATCTATTTCCCCAAATAAAGGGGGGAGGGGGCAGTGAATGCTGTCTTTTTCCATTCCCATATTTATTTTTCGTTTCCACATAACATGTTCCTTTATTTTCATAAAATTAAAAATCCATCCCTACATCTGTATAAATGCATGCCTCACTAATTCATGTCCTTTATATCATCACACTCGGAAGGTACTGCAGGGATCAAATTCCTGTGGCCGTAGACACAGAAGTAAGGGAACTGATAGATCAGCATTCAGACTCAGAAGATATCATCTACTCAGATGGAGCCGTGAAGTACGAATCAAGGTCAGCATGGGCATAGCACAGCGCAAAGAAGGGGAAAAACAATACAGGAGGACAGCGGTGCTTACCAGACAACCACGCCAAGCATGACCATGGAAATAGCCGCTGCTTCTAGAGCATTAGCATGGGTATCCGAACAAACCGCCACACAGGCAGTAAATGTATCAGACTCCATGAATATGCTTCAGAAGATAGCAAGAGGCAGTATGCACTCTGAAAGGGTAGAAAGCATTTGAAAATCCCACTTACTCTCCCTCACCTGGATCTACACACCAGGTCATGCGGGCTTAAAGGGAAATGAGCGAGCTGACAAGCACTGCACTAAGGAAGGTTGGAAAAGCACGGACAGAGCAGATATTCTCAACGCTGTACGGACTGGGCTAGTGGATAATAAGGAATCCCTGACACTTACTCGATTGCATGACATGGGAATAAAGCATGGTGAAGCACGTCTTTGCTGTCTTCGAGGCAGAGATAGGAGACAATATAACCAGCTTCTCATGGGAACAATTAGTAGAAGTACTTTAGAGTGGCTGCTGCATCGGAGGACTGAGCACGCATGGGAATGCCCAATGTGCAGTGACGTCGATTGTGATAACATAACTTGATATCCTAGTAGAAGCTAGTCATGATTTCTTCTGCTAATTTGTAATTCCCCACATTTCATACTTAGCATCCTGTTAATTAAAACACTAACAATTTACATGCACTGCACACCTTCGGTAGACAGAATTTTCAATTTGTACTTGTTCTACTAAAAATCCGCAATTTTGATGCACTAATGTGTGAGTGATACATTACAGTGCATACTGCTGTTAGCTAATGTTTCATGTTGCTTTTGCTGATTTTGTACATTTGTAAAAAGTGTATTTCCAGTTTGTTACTGTTAAAAGCCAATTTTACTTTTACGTCATTACACCCCAGAACTTACCAAGCACTATTGCCTAAATTAAAGATAAGTGTTCTTGATATTATTGTTCATGTAGCTGAATAACACTTTGCACTGAAAATATGAAATTACTGTAGAAGGAAAAGCATATTACTAAATTAGTTAATTTAAATATTTGGGAGCAGTCATCACATCAGATGAATGATAAAAAACATCATAGGCCAAGCAAAAGCTGCTTTTGCCTAAGATGAACAGTATCTTTTTTAAAAGCTCACATATATATTATATGTGTACTGATTTGTTATCTGAAGCATATTTTGATATTTTCGATACTCCCATAATTTTTTTAAATGTTTACTGTGTTCATTGGGGGGGGGGGGGGGGGGGTCACCTTAATTCTGATTTTGTACAGTCGTGGCATACAGTATATCATCATGCTGTGTGCTATTTATACATCACATATGGCCTGCAGTCAATTCCCCTGTTCCTGTCTATCCTGAGCAGTATATGGAAATCCTCAGTTTTGTGTTCTAAGCTATTCTTTTTCCTCTGCCCCCTATCCTCTAATGGAGCATAAGCTCTCAACTCATGCCAAGTTGCTCTTGTATGCAGCTCGCCCTGTGTGTTTTTTTTTCTTAAGCTTTATTCTATAGTTCTTTCTCCATTCTTTTGGTGTACCTTTATTTATATGCACCTGTGGGTTCCAGTTTAAAGCCCTTTTATTGTGTCCTCTCAAATGCCAGCGTCTTTTTCTCACCTCACTATTCACTAGAATTTGTTATCTCCCAAAGCTCAACATTAATGGTTTTGTCATACCATTTAACTTGCCAGATTATGCGCAGGTACCTTTAATCAACACTTGTAGTTTTTTATAACTTTTAGATGTTCTCCATGTTTTCGCTCCATACAGCAGTACAGATTTGACATTAGCTTTAACAATTTTAATTTCACAAAATGTCCTAATTCTATGAAAACTCCTCTTTCCTTTTTTTTTAAAGATATGTGACTCCACACCTTGAGGTAGGATATCACTATGAGAAATTAAATTACTGTTTATTTAGTAAATTCTCATTATTTTGTCTTTTTTTTTTTTTTTTTATCGTTGGTATGTTTAATTTATCTAAAGGCCTGATATCAGAGATATCAATGGGGCTGGTCAACTCAGAAGTACTTTAAACTATTCTTCCCATCTGTCTGTTTGATCTTTAATGTTAGTGAGAACCTTTTCCTTTACTATTCTTCATTGAACCAGTTGGTCGATTGTACTTACCCACTAATTTCCTTGCGGCGCTTTAAATGTATTCCAAGCTATTATGTTCCAGTATGGGACGCATTGTAGTATTTTAACATATTTTTTTTACATTTACATAATTGTTTTGTACAAGTTTTCACAAATTTAGTTTGCATTTTTGAACTTGTTGATGATAAATAAAGATACAGATTGATATGTGACTTTGAATTAACTAAATTACTGTAGCAACAAGGGCATATCTCTCTTTTGCCACGAAAAACACTGGTGGAAGTCAAACTTTACGGGTTGCTGATTGAATTACAACAGATGGTGAAGTTTATACTACAGACAATATTGCAGGTATAGACAATCTATTTCAAGCGAATGGAAAAAAAGAAGACTTGGGAGATGCGTTGAGTTCTTTAAGATGTCCTGATTAAGCAGGCTATCAAGTGATGTCCACCAAAGACAATTAATGACTTACCAAGATACTTTTGTGAATGACTTGAAAAACCCCAGATGAGAAACACCCCAAATGAAAAACACATAGTCACTTAAGGTGTCACAAAGAAAAGACATTGAGCGACTTCAGTAAATTACCTACTAAGAACAGTGAGCTACTTGAGGTTTTTCAAAGGGGAAAGGAGTTTAGAAGTGTCACAGTGGAGAAAGATGTCGATCAACTTAAGGTGTACTAAGAACCTTCAGTGAGCAACTTACCAAGACCGGTGACCAATTTTAGAACATTGTAAGACTTATTATGTCCCTCGGCTCCTTAAACCCCTTCTCTAATTAGTCCACGTGACGATTTGATCTTCTCACTGAGCATCTGCATCTATTATTGCGACTTTTCACCAACCCATTTTACCATAACTTTCCCATTTTAACAAGTCATTGCACCACATGCTACAGAGGTCCTAACACCCCATATCTAACTGGGCGACACATGACTTGCTCTCTCACTGAGCAGCCGACCTAACATTGCAACGTGACACCAACCCCATTTGCCATAATTTTCACGTTTCCGTCTACAATGACAGCACCATATGGCATGACTCCAAAAACCCATTCCTGCAACTAGCTGACATGATACCTTAACCTCCTTACAGAGTGCCTATGCTTAATATTTTGACATGACTCCAGCCCCCTTTGCTGTAATTATAAATTTTCCCCTCTAGCACCATATGCCGTGACTATGACCCCTAAACACTTCATATAATTAACTGATACAACAAATTGTCCCCCTCATTAATCTTCCAGCACATATCACCATGATACAACTGCCCCCCCCCCCCCCCCCCCCCCCCAATCTGCTATAACTTTTAATTTATCACTGTATTAAAGTCATAGCACCATATGCTGAGGGAGCTCTGATGACTATGACTGGCAATAGCCAGAAACTCTAGGAAGATAGAACATGAGTTGCAGAGGGATTGGTAGATAATGATTGTTAGTGATTGTGTGGTTGTTAGGGCGCCAACAAGTTAGTAGGAGAATGTGTAGCAGGGTAGCCAACGCTAGTTAAATAATTGTGATTATGTCGCAAGCGGTCAAAAATCTGGCAAACTGGGGTATCAGAAGTTGATAAAAAGCAATGCATCTGGAAAACGGCTATTTGGATTTTGACCCCGCAGTTGCTCAGGGGCAGGAGAACCCACTCAGCAGCTACAGCACTGTACATGGTCTGAGCAGCATGTGTTCGGGTGACTGCGCGGGAATGGACGGTTTGTCTGGCTGACTTCATGGCGATGGTAGGTTTCTGCAGTTAGCTCTGAATTTTCTGCAGTAGTTAAACTAGTAGATATCAGTGTGTATCATCGCTAAGGGATATTTGATTTTATGTTTCTAGAAGGGAATTTTCATCATTGCTAAGTGAGGTGTTTAGTACCTGTGTGTGTGGACATAATGTCGATTGTTAGTGTAGTGTTATCTGTGACACGTTAGTTTTGTGTAAAGTAAAAATAAACATGTTTAATGTGATCATTATATTTCCAGTTATTTTGATTCGGATTAGGACTTGTAGTTATTGTGCCTAGTTTTATTGTTATTACTGATTAGATTTCATACAGAACATATCCTGCCTGGGTTAAGACACTGGTGGTCTCAGCTCCCGCTTAACGAACGTTTTTTCTTTTCTTGTTAACGAGGCAGCTTGACTGTGGGTGGGCTCACACTTACCATGACAATGTTTATTGGAGCTCTTGTGGGTTTGCAGTAGAGATTGATTCAATGGGTATATATATTTTTTTAAAATTATCCTTTATTTTGTCTGTCCCTTTCCTTTTAACAACCCTCGTTAGGCTTTGCTTTTTTTCATAATTAAGTGTATTTAAAAGCTAGAAATTCGATTTTGTTCTATACGGCTTAGCCCAACTGAAGAATAGCGTTCGTCTGCGGTGATCGTCAAATGCTGATCTCAAAACACCTACACGATGCAAACAGTTAAGGCTCTTCGATTCGACACAGAAATCCCGTCAAGTGACAGCTTATCTCCAGCATGCGTTGCATGCATTACAGGACTAGTTATTGCATATTTCCCATTAGATTCGTAGAACGTCTAAAGTTAGTTGCACATCATTGACAGAAGGCGCAGAACCAACTGCAAGCAGTTTTTTGCTGTCATGGTTTTTTAAGGTAAATTTTACGTTCCCTAGGTTGCCATTGTCATTGAACGGTCGGCTCTCTGTACCACTGTCAAAACCAACGCAAGACAAATCGTCTGCAGCAGGGATCAAACCCGGCATTACAAAGACTGTATACAAATTGTGATTGTATATACGGTTGGCTTTGCTACCTATCCATAGCATAGGCCAGTGTTCTTCAACCGGAGGACTGCAGAACATCCAGGAATATAGTTTTTCTCTTTTAAGATTGCAGTCTGGAGAATCAAAATCTAAAGGATGAGAATCCAAAAGGTACAATTCCCAGAAACCATGTTGAGTAGCATAAAACAGTTATGTAAGGACACCGCTAACCTGGCGGCTAAGTAATATATAGTTAAGTCTGGGCCAAGAATAAGGATTATGTATGACTATGTAACCGCGTTTTAGGCATTCTAAAAATTTTTTAGAGCGCCTAAGACGCGGTTACATGAGCCATACTAAAAAAAAAATCATCTGCGTGGGACACGGTTGCCAGTTTGGCTAATTAGAATAACAAAAGTACGATAAAGGGCTTGTATCATGGATTGTGCAATGGGTTTTCTATTTTAAACAGTAACATTATATGAGTTTAGTCATGAAACGTTGTGGGAGTGCCAGTAAAGGGTAGTTAAATGAGCTCTTCTGGTAAATATTACTAGAAGGCTGTGGCTCGCGACTAGTTGATAGCTGTTTTGTCCCTGGGAGGGTTCATACCGCTGTAAGCAGGAATACTGTGTAATCTGATTACCTCTTTATAAGGATAATGGAACAGTTGAGTTTCGCGTCTATCTGACGGGAAGTTCGTGAATTACTCTTTATGGGAATAGTAATTCCACTTGACGATTATACTCATCGTCGTCATCATTATTTAGTTATTTATTTTACTAAATTTTAAAAAATTTCGACCAAAAAAAAAAGGTCAGCCAGCAAAACCTTTTAATCTTTTTCGGCAGAAGCAAGGACAATTTTCAGGAGAACAGTGATAATGCTATGTTGAATATACCAAGTACAGGTGCTTCACGTTTAGACCAAACAAAGGCATATATGTTTTTCATCCTATTTGTGTGGGGGAAACAAGTTTCTTAGCCATGGCAGTAATAAAAATCAAATAGAGAAATTTGTGTTATTGCAGCACTTTGTCTATCGGAAACAACGTTCCAGCCAATTATATCAGATTTTCCAACCTTTAATTAGCAGCAGATTTCACATTAGCTAAAAACCGTAAGTTTGTGACACCGGGTTTAACAAATAACTGCTATCTACTTTTGTTTTTGTTTGTTGGGTGTCAGGTGGGCCGAGAAACAAGGTCCGCGGCTGCAAAAGGGTTGAGGAATACTGATCTAGATAGCGTCTGCGGCTTAGGCGTTGCGAACGCACCTCGTAATGCCGAGGTGTCAGGCTCGATCCCAGCTGCAGGCGATTTGGCCACAAACAGCCTAGTGTTGGTTTCAACAGTGTTATCAAGAGCCGACCGTGCAGTGGCAGTAAGAAACCACTGAACGTTAATTTGCCTAGAAAAACGACACCAGCCAAAAAATACTGGGGTTGGGTTGCAACCTTCTGCAAAGGAGGAGCAGGTAACCTTTACTAAGAATCCTTCACTTTCTGTTTCCAATTCTAAATTTGCCGCTGTCATATTTTGCCTGTTCAGATCCGCATCTCACCCAGTTGCAGTTTCAAAAGGATCAGGTTGTCTTTTGTTAATTCTGAAAACGATTTAGCATGTTCTGTATAATGCTTCGACCTAAAAGTACTAGACCTGGGGAATGGGGTACCTTGATGCCCTCCTACATTCTAGACCAGCGGTTCTTAAACTGGGTTTCTGCGAGCGTATGTCACGGGTGCCGTGGCGATAATCGAGAAAAGTCGGCCCAAAAAAATTAAATTATTAAAGAAGGCAATAAAGATATTTAAAATTTGATATTTAAGTTGTCTTTCCTCGCCACTGTCGAAAAGATTTTTCTTTTTCATTTTTAACACACTCAGACATGTTTTAGACTGCATAAAATGCCAGCCGCAACGTGCTAAGAATTTTTCTTCTGTTTATCTCGAAGTATCCTTCTTTCTTCTTCGCATTCACCGGCTGTGAATTCTGGCGGAAAATTCTGGTTGTTCGTCCACTTCTGGACTGTAGTCCTGTTCGAGAACCTGAGTGTTGCGTGTGCATCCATTTGACAGATCTGTATGCAGACTGTTGGTTCCTTGCCTCTCAGGCAGATGCACTCCGACTTCGAAGGAAGCTGCCAATTAGTCGACTCTTACGACATGCTTTTGGGTAGGCAGTGGGTCTATTCTTGTTCTTCCCATAATAAGGCCCCGGAACCCAAAAGGGGGTATCTCGAAGTGAGAACCGATCCTTCGTCTGAATTCATGAAGGTGCAGTCAAGTCCAAACACTTTCATTCATTCCATTAAAGATAACTAAACATAAAATGTGCAGTTTTTTTTCTTTCTTTCGTGTTCAGTCCGCTTTAAGCGTAGCTGTACCGAGAATTTTGTTTAACCCGACAAGAGTTCACCCCTTTTGGATCGAACAACCTTTTCGCATGGGTCGCCTAAAACCATCGGAAAACACATATTTATTGAAGTTATAAAGGAAAATATTTGTTTGTGGGTCGCCACAACATGAGGGAACTGTATTAAATGGTCACGGCATTAAGAATGTTGAGAGCCACTGGTATAGATACTGTTGAGACCTCAGAGCAGTGGATTTCAACCTTTTCCATTCCCCACCCTCTTAATAAATAACTAGAGCCCTTACGCCACTTTCCACCCTCGCAAAGTTTAAACACACACACACACACAATATTAACACCGACTTGGAGAAAAACATCCATATAAACCAAAATGGCAAATAACATTTAAAAAATTTATCACAACCGGTAATTTAATTTTTAAAAAAATATTGTAATGGTTGACTATTTTGTCCTGATGTCTGCCATTTTTTGTTTGACGAGACAACGGAGAGCAATCTCTACATCAAACTGGAAACCCTGCTTCTTCTTATGACTGTTGTAATTTATAATTTTACTTCTTCTTCTTCTTCTTCCTCTTCTTTGTCTTTCTACTTCTTTCTATGAGTGCCAATCAATACACTCTGTTACTTGATTAATTCTTCTTCTTCTTCTTCTTCTTCTTCTCATTCTTCTTCTTCTTCTTCTTCTTCTTCTTCTTCTTCTTCTTCTTCTCCTTTTTCTTCTTCTTCTTCTTCTTCTTTTCGCGTTTACCGACTGTAAACTCCGGCATAGCATAAGTTTCCGTCAGTTCGTCCACTTCTGGGCTTTGGTCTTGTTCCCGAACCTGAGTTATGTGTGCGGATCCTTTTTAGAGATTAGGTTTGTTTATATGCAGATTGTTGGTTCGTCCCCTCTTAGAGAGATGCACCATAACTTCAGAGTAAGCATCCCTAATTAGATGACTCGTACGATATACCTGTTATAGGAGCAATGGGCCGGGAAACATGAACAGGTCCAAAATTATTTGACGATCCCTCCAATTTACAACTGGCTTGCTTCTCAAACCCTTTTCTGGTTTGAAAAACTACTCTACCAGAGCTAAATAGATACACGCTGCGACTGCCCAGATCGGTAACGGGCAGTTGTAATTTGAAATGATTTAGTAAAGTTTGAATGGGGCCTGCTTCTTAGACTCTTCTCATCTTCGGTGTTTCGATAGGGATATCTCGTGTCATTCAAACACATCCCACGCAAAATCAAAGCACACTGTTGATTTGATTTAAGAACCGACATCATAGCATTCGGGGCATTATCATAAGCGCTCCGTCCCCATCTTCAACAGCCAGCGAAGAGTTCCGATACTAATGGTGCCAGTAGCATTCTGATTAACCGTCCGTCTTGCCTTTCCTCTGAGCCTCGAGCATCTTCCAGAACCTCTCGTCACCCCCCCCCCCCCCAACCCCTCCACTTTTTTGCATCAGTCTCACCAGATTGTTGTGATCCATCCGCTCCTCCGAACTGTACACGATCTCCCACATGGCACGAACTGCTTTATCATGTATCAGTATTCTACTAAGTTGTGCAGAGCCAGCCAGTCTCTCCGCCTGTTCATTTCCTAACATACCGGCGTTCCCAGTGAAACAATCCAGACATTACTCCTCACCAGTGTCCTCCGCAGCGAGGCATGCCACTGTGCACGAAGCATGCCTGTCCTGGTCTTTCTCAGCATGCTTTCTGAGTCAATCACGATGTGTGTGTGGGTGTGTGTCGTGTCGTGTCGTGTTCTCTAACCAGCGGAAAGCTGCAGTGACCGCCCCCACCTTCATTCTTAAGTTGGATGCTGTGGTATCATATGCTAGGCTTTCCTGCACCAAACGTCGACCATTAACTTTTGCCAAGAAGCCCCAAACACTTCTTTTGCCTCTTGACACTTTTACCGTCTGTGTAAATGATCAAATCCTCTGAGCGATCATTATCTTGAATTAATTAGGCACACTGTTGATACAAAACAACCCCAGACCAGTATAGACAGGTCACACTGACACAAATTCCAGAAAACATTCGGTATTTCGTAAAATATGTAAGTTCTGTTTCCACTCCTCATCCTCTTCATCGAACACCTCCTCTTCCTCCTTCTTCTTCTTCGTCGCGTTCACCGGCTGTCGCTCAGACGGAAAGTGGACTTCTAGTAATTTCCCCTGGTCTCTGGGTGGTAAGATCGGACGCCTGCGTGTATTGTTGCGCACGTAAAAAATCCCCTGGCAGTTTGAAAAGAGTTGCCTAACGGCCCGGGCAAAATCTTGAGTTAAAAATCTACGCAAAGTAGTTCAGGATCCTTGCCGGTGCTGCGGAGTCCGAGTACTGGGCTGAGACGGAACACTTATGGGTTACTACCCTTGTGCCATGATGTTGATCCGTTGTTCAAACCATCAAATGAGGTCTTACTAGGTTCGAATGAACCCCTATTTGCGCACAACACATCCTGTCACTTGACGAACAATGACAGGTTGTGTGTATTGTCGACTGTCAGTCAGCATGAAAAGCTACACATTTCATATCCACCTCTCCCCATGCGAGTTCTCAGAACCTATTTTGGAATTAAGAGAAACGTTGACTAATGTAGGCGTTTCCTTCCAAATTAGCTTTAAACCCAGTGAACCATAAGAAGAAAAAGCTGTCCCCCACAAACAGCTTTGTTACTCCCCGTGTGAGCTGTGGGGCTCCAATTTGGAGAGGAACCCACTGGCACCCTAACAAGCATGTCTTAGGAGGCGACCAGTAGGGGTGTTTTCTTTGAAGTCGGAGTACATTTACATGAGAAGCGAGAAACCAACAGTGTGCATGCAAATCAGCCAGACCTGTAAAATGCTTATGCACGCAAAGCTCAAGTTTTGATTCAAGAACAAAGTCCATGAGTTGACGAACAACCACAACCTTCCCACGGAAATTAAATGCCGTGAACGCTAAGGATAAGACAAAGAAGGGACTTTGTTATTGCAAAACCTGATTAACACGAAATGGTGAAAGAATGACTGAATGGAAGAGAGAGAGAGAGAGAGAGAGAGAGAGAGAGAGAGAGAGAGAGAGAGAGAGAGAGAGAGAGAGAGAGAGAGAGAGAGAGAGAGAGAGAGAGGGAGAGTGAAAAAAGAAGAATGAAATAACTGCCACAGTACCACAACCTTTAAAAAAAAATAAAAATTAAGGGTCCCTTTTCTACGCCTCTATTTTTTATAGACCATTCGGCACAAGATGGGTGATGTGGTCAGCATCACGCCGGCCGCCTTTACTTCCCTGGACTGCACCCAGTACCCACTCTAGGCTTGGTCGACCTGGGAGTCAAAGTGATTTTTCAATAGAGAGAAAAAGAGTGAGCGAAACCACAACCTTCCGATCCGTACGCAAGCGTCTAGCCGCTACGCCACAGCGACTCCCACTGCCGTATAAACAAATTTTAACGATCCCCTTTCAGGCCCTTAGATGCATCGGGCATATGACAAGAGCACCCATATTTTTAAAGACCAATCGGCACTAGGTGGGTAATCTGGTCAGCATTGCGCCGGCCCTACATCCTAGTACCCATTTTAGGCTGGGTCGACCTCTGACGCAGGCAGCCAGCAGTGGGTTTCGACTGCGGTACGTTCGAATTAGATTCGGACTGCCAACGCCTAAACCACAAACGCCGCCAAATAAAGCCATAATTTGCAGTCCAGTTTGCTTCACGTTAACGGACTCTCTTTCAACTTTCTTCTTCTTTTTCTGGGCTGCTGCGTGAAGTTGGAATTTGCTGTCTGTATACTAGTTTCGAAGCATTCCCACTGTGTACTGATTTTCTCCTCTCGTTTTTCATGCCGATATTGTTCAATGCTTTCAACTATTAGCTTGCCATTTGAATTTTTCACCTCCACCACACCGTTGAACTATATCTGGTTGCTTCAATGCTGATTTGTCTATCTGAAATTCCCTTGAAGCCTTTTGATCAGAATTTTAAAGTCTTATGTGCATTTTTTTAAAATAACAACGGGGTTGTGATCCGAGTTTACGTCGGCACCAGGATGTGCTTTTGAATTCACAACACTGATTTTAATCTGTTTCTAATGACAATATAATCAGTTTGGTTTCTACTTCTATCTCCAGGACCTTTCCATGAATACAGTTTCCTAGGTGGCTGTTGGAAGAAAGTATCACAAACAATGAGTTGGATTTTCACGCTAAATTGTATCAGCTCATCACTTCTGTCATTCCTGGTTCCAATGCCATATTTCCCTACAGTCTGCTTGTGTTTAATTTTTTTTCCACTGTTTGTATTCATATCTCCCACGGCTATTAGGACCTCTGATAATGTTACAACTTTTAGTGTTTGTTGCAAGTCTTCTTAGTATTCTTCCACCTGTTCATCATCCAAGCGATAAACACCCGATGACACAAAGTGTCACCATGCGGATGAGGACCACCCGTGGAGAGGTCCCAGAAACCGCGTTCAGCCATTAAGCCATACCTATGGTCGGGCTATATAGCGGCCCCTGGCAAGAGCCATGGTGGGGCTTCAAAATTGCATCCCACAAGGGTACGTGTAGGTTTATTAGTCTGTGATATTCCTTTTTATCAAAGATTTTGCTTCAATTTG
>CAJHNH020001759.1:145315-206423 GCA_905116865.2 Candidula unifasciata | reverse complement strand
ATTGTTGTTTTTGTAATATACCTTACAAGTGGTCCAGGGCAGGCCTTGAAAAAGAAGGTTTGCGGGGCTTATCTCTTAAAATTGGACGGACCATTTGTTTGACCTATTGTGATGGGCCTATTGTGTGGACCATATTTTTTGTAATTTGCACTGGCTGATGAAAAGGGTCACATCGTGCTGGCCCCCTTTTTATTTCCCAAGGATTCCCCTAGCACCCATTTGAAGCTGGGTCCCCTGCATCTATCGGGGGGTAAAACCCCCAAGCCCTTTGGGAAGCAGGAAAAGCTCCCCCTGTGTTACTGCATCTCCCTTCTAAGAAAAAATTAGGTTTTGGGTGGAAGAATTTTTTTTTTTTTTATTATTATATTCTGTATTTTTCTATTCATTGTGTTGTTTCTATTCTGTATAATATTTGGTGCTGTTTCTGTTCTGTGTATCATTTAATGTTATTTCTGTTGTGTATATTTGGTGTTATTTCTGTTCTGTGTATTATTTAGTGTTATTTCTTTTATGTATTATATTTGGTATTATTTCTGTTCTATATATTATTTAGTGTTATTTCTGTTATGTATAATTTTTAATGGTATTTCTATTAAGTATTACATTTGATGTTATTTCTGTTGTATAATATTTGATGTTATTTTCTGCTCTGTATATAATTTTGTTTTATTTCCGTTTAGGTTACGGGTGTTGCCAGCCCGACTTGTGTCATGGAACTGAGACCACACCAATCTCCGGTGGTGACTGTTGACTGGTCACCTTCTGTGGACACCCGTGTTTGTCTGACCAGCTCTGCCGATGGAAAAGTGAAAATATCAACGCTACTTTCAAAGTAGACCTTGGGGGCTGGTGTAACAATGGACAGATTGACAGCTTTACAAGACAGTGCTGTCAGGTTGTCTTGCAGATGAGGTGCTGGGCCTGTAAACAAAGTGTGCTGCCACATAATAAACGGATGTGATGCCAGCATGTAAACAGATGAGAGGTGACACCTTAAACAGAGATGTCACTATAAACAGAAGTGATGTCACATTATAAACAGAAGTAATGTCACATTATAAATAGAAGTGGTGATACACAGTGCTTGTTGTAGTCTAGTGTATTGTTGGGTGTTTGACTATGTCCTGTTTAAACCTGTTGTAGTCTTGTGTATTGTTGGGTGTTTGACTATGTCCTGTTTAAACTTGTTGTAGTCTTGTGTATTGTTGGGTGTTTGACTATGTCCTGTTTAAACTTGTTGTAGTCTTGTGTATTGTTGGGTGTTTGACTATGTCCTGTTTAAACTTGTTGTAGTCTTGTGTATTGTTGGGTGTTTGACTATGTCCTGTTTAAACTTGTTGTAGTCTTGTGTATTGTTGGGTGTTTGACTATGTCCTGTTTAAACTTGTTGTAGTCTTGTGTGTTGTTGGGTGTTTGACTATGTCCTGTTTAAACTTGTTGTAGTCTTGTGTATTGTTGGGTGTTTGACTATGTCCTGTTTAAACTTGTAGTCTTGTGTGTTTGACTATGTCCTGTTTAAACTTGTTGTAGTCTTGTGTATTGTTGGGTGTTTGACTATGTCCTGTTTAAACTCGTTGTAGCCTTGTGTATTGTTGGGTGTTTGACTATGTCCTGTTTAAACTTGTAGTCTTGTGTGTTTGACTATGTCCTGTTTAAACTTGTTGTAGTCTTGTGTGTTGTTGGGTGTTTGACTATGTCCTGTTTAAACTTGTAGTCTTTTGTGTTTGACTATGTCCTGTTTAAACTTGTAGTCTTGTGTGTTGTGTTTGACTATGTCCTGTTTTAACTTGTAGTCTTGTGTGTTGTGTTTGACTATGTCCTGTTTAAACTTGTTGTAGTCTTGCGTGTTGTTGAGTGTTTGACTATGTCCTGTTTAAACTTGTTGTAGTCTTGTGTATTGTTGGGTGTTTGACTATGTCCTGTTTAAACGTGTAGTCTTGTGTGTTTGACTATGTCCTGTTTAAACGTGTAGTCTTGTGTGTTTGACTATGTCCTGTTTAAACTTGTTGTAGTCTTGTGTATTGTTGGGTGTTTGACTATGTCCTGTTTAAACGTGTAGTCTTGTGTATTGTTGGGTGTTTGACTATGTCCTGTTTAAACTTGTTGTAGTCTTGTGTATTGTTGGGTGTTTGACTATGTCCTGTTTAAACTTGTTGTAGTCTTGTGTATTGTTGGGTGTTTGACTATGTCCTGTTTAAACTTGTTGTAGTCTTGTGTATTGTTGGGTGTTTGACTATGTCCTGTTTAAACTTGTTGTAGTCTTGTGTATTGTTGGGGGTTTGACTATGTCCTGTTTAAACTTGTTGTAGTCTTGTGTATTGTTGGGTGTTTGACTATGTCCTGTTTAAACTTGTTGTAGTCTTGTGTATTGTTGGGTGTTTGACTATGTCCTGTTTAAACTTGTTGTAGTCTTGTGTATTGTTGGGTGTTTGACCATGTCTTGTCTAAACATGAAATGTACAAGACAGATAATACTTTGACTGGTGCCTACTTAGTAAATGCAGTTATACTGGTGCCTTGTTTGGCTTTCATGTTGACGCAATCTAAAATTGGTACCAGGTTAAGTCCTGGAAAGTAAATTTAGCAGGCATGATGTTGATTTTATCACCAATTGAGTGTCGATTGGTCTAACGTTATGAGTCTGGCATAATATATCCCAGATGTGCGGAAAAGGTCCCTTACCTACATTAAGTTGTTTTTTAACTCATGTCAGTTTAGCTGCAATTCTTTTCTCCTGATGCATCATTGTTGTATGTTGAACAAATTGATTGACAATTACTTGTACATGTGTTAATTGACAAAATGTTATTCTGATATGTAAATGTGTATAGTTTCATAAAGAATCATTGTGAAATAGAAATGTTTTGTTTTTTAGTTTATTGGCTCATTTATGTTATTGCTATTTCTGCACGATTCAAATCTGTGTTATGTTTCTTTTAGTATTAGCTATTGGCAACAGCCTTCAGTCATCTCAGTGCTAGATTTCATTGTCTGTCTGCTATATTCATTTCATTGTCTGTCTCTTATGTTAATTTCATTATCTATCTCACATGTTTATTTCATTGTCTGTCTCCTATGTCATTTCATTGTCTGCCTATGTTCATTTCATTGTCTGCCTCCTACATTCATTTCATTGTCTGCCTCCTGTTTTCATTTCATTGTCTGCTATGTTCATTTCATTGTCTGTCTCCTGTATTCATTTCAATGTCTATCTCCTGTGTTAATTTCATTCTCTATCTCCTATATTCATTGTCTTTTCCCTGTGTTCATTTCATTGTCTGTCCCCTGTTCTCATTTCATTGTCTGTCTCCTATATTCATTTCATTGTCTATCGCTGGTGTTCATTTCATTGTCTGTCTTCTGTGTTCATTTCATTGTCGACAAGGACAGACAGGACTGATGGACCAGATAGAACCGACAAAAACAGACAGGACTGACGCACCAGATAGAACCGACAAGAACAGACAGAACTGACAAGGACAGGCAAGACTGACAGACCAGATAGAACTGACAAGGACAGACAGAACTGACAAGGACAGACAGGACTGACAGACCAGACAGGACTGACGGACCAGACAGAACCGACAAGGACAGACAAGACTGACGGACCATACAGAACCGACAAGGACAGACAGAATCGACAAGGACAGACAGACCAGACAAGGACAGACGGACCATACAGAACCGACAAGGACAGACAGAACCGACAAGGACAGACAGACAGGGTTGCTAGATAAAAAACCTTATTTTATGCCAAACCATCACCCAAAATATGCCAGAAAATTGCCAAATAAAGATTAACATTGCACTCACTTCACATAAAAAGCTCTAGATTGAATTCTTCACTGTCATCCTCACTGGAACCAGTGGAAGATGCAGCATAAACCTTTTCTGATGTAAAATCTTTATGCATTTTCTCAGATGGAATGAAGTCTTTGCAACATTTCTTTGATATCAATAGTTCTGCTCTAATTCTGACAACTGCATCAAGAAAATCCAGTTGTATTTTGTTTCTTGCTTTTGATTTAGTTGAAGTAACAAGAGAGAATATTCTCTCAACTACAGCATTATTAACAGGCATTGTTAAGCAAGTAAGCGCGAAAGTGGCTAACTCTTTAAATGCCTGGTGTCGAAGTACACCTATCCAAAAATCTTCTGTTTGTAGGTAGTCCATCCTTCTTAAATGTAGCTTCTTCCTTCCAGTTGACAACAATCAGTTTTCTGTACTGTTCTTCTATAATGCTGATGTTGTTTTCTGCCAGGTGTAAAAATGGTAGCTCTGAAAACTGTCCTTGATATTTGATTTAAAACTGCCAAAGGGCTCAATTTATGACAGATTTTGAAACATATTCTCTGTGGGAAGTCTACATGTAATTTGATTGAGAGCTTCCTAGAGGAAGCACAGACTTGCATCTTTCTTTAACATTGTTTATTTCTATCTCAGCTTCAGTCCCGTTATTCTTATGTAGGAACGCATTACATTCTGTTATGAATTTACTACCAAAGTCAACGTGATGAATATTTTTTTTTCTGCTCATTGACGCCATACAGTCTGTTCTTAAGACTTTTCTGGTGCATGGACAATTCTTGGTGTAGTTCATGAGGATCAGCTTTTGTTTGTTGAAAAAGACTGTTCAGTCTTTCAAATTCTTGTACTATTGGTGTTGCAAACACAAAGTACAAATAATTATTGTGGTCTAACAGCATTTCCTTTAACAATCTTACTTTATATTTTGTGTCAAACGTTTTCTGTGCTAATTCAGCACATGTGAAATAAGCTTTCAATTCTTTCCAGTTCACCAACATATTGAACATAATCTTTCCACGCACAAGCCACCTAGTAGATGACAGTTTCTCAAATGGAAGAGGAGCAGTTCGTTCTGATTCAAACTCCGTAGATGTGTTCATCACTCTTAACAGTTCTTTAAAGGCTTCTCATCTTAAATCACAATGGCAAAACCACTGAGGTATTTCTGACAGTAAGAAACCAATATTTCATGGCAGCTTGGCAATTGCACTACAAATGCAGAGTGCTAGTGAATGGCAGATACATCTGAGCTGTTCACAAATAGGAGACACATCTTTAATTCTGGACCATACAGAGTTCTTGCACCCGACCATGTTTGAAGTGCCATGTGACGCAAACCCAACGCAATTTTTAAGACTCTGACCACACCTTTTGATTTCCTTATCAATCAAATTGAATAAGTTTTCTCCTGTAGCCACTTGCAAGAGAATTAAAGCAAGAAATCCAGTAAATATTTCATTTTCCCTGTCACTGAAAAAAAAACTAACTATAATGCACAAGTACTTTTGAATGGAAACGTCAGTAGACTCATCTATAATGATGGCATATTTCTTGTTCCGAAAATCATCAATAAGGTCATCCTTAAGTGCAGGCGATATAATATTTTTTATTAAGCATAAACATTTAGTTCTATGCAACTGTATGTGCTCCAATGTACTCCCCTGACCATGCGCTCTCATGATTTCACAGATAGAACTAGGTCTATATCCTGTTTTCTGTCCTCAAGTACCTTCTGAACAGTCTAAATCACTTGGTATCAGTGGTGGGTTTTCGTTTTATATCTCGCATTTATTCTAGTAAATTAACATAAATTACAGAGGCTTATAGCAGTCACGATCCGTTTAGGGAGACAACAAAACAATAAGAAATGGCACAAATCTCCGTTAGTCCGTACCAGGACATCACAACAAAGTCAAACTGAAATAAAGATTTCAACATTGCTTTTAGTAAATCTGCGTGTTTCTAACAGAGGAACCATGAAGAAAATGTGAGCACATCTTGATAAGAAAAGCCAGGAAAAACCCAAAATAAGCCAGAATATGCCAGTTCAATTTCAAATATGCAAGATTTGTGGAATCTGGCATAAAAAATGCCAATATGGCAACCCTGACAGACAGGACTGACGGACCAGACAGAACCGACAAGGACTGACGCACCAGATAGAATCAACAAGAACAGACAGAACCGACAAGGACAGACAGGACTGACGGACCAGACAGAACCGACAAAGACAGACAGAACTGACAAGGACAGACAGGACTGACAGACCAGACAGGACTGACGGACCATACAGAACCGACAAGGACAGACAGAACCGACAAGGACAGACAGACCAGACAAGGACAGACGACCATACAGAACCGACAAGGACTGACGCACCAGATAGAACCGACAAGAACAGACAGAACCTACAAGGACAGACAGAACCCACAAGGACAGACAGAACTGACAAGAACAGACAAGACTGACAGACCAGATAGAACCAACAAGGACAGACAGAACCAACAAGGACAAACAGAACCGACAAGGAAAGTCAGTCAGAAGGAGAGAGAGAGAGAGAGAGACAGACAGACAGACAGACAGACAGAGTGCCGATCAACATACATGAAAAACCAGTCAATTCACAACAGATTTCTTTCAGCAAAAAAATATTTATTTAATAGTACATTTTGAATTTGCTCTTTGTGCAATTTAAGGAAAAAACTTAGAAATGTTTGGACAAAAGCATTCCGGACAAAAACGGTGAACATTTTACACACCCGCTTTGGCTGACATTTTTATAACAAAATGTATTCACAAGTTACGGACCAAGTTTTGTAACAAAAATCTGTACTCTTAGTTACAATCCCAGGTTTGTAACAAAACGTACACTTTTTTACAACCCCATCTTTGTAATAAAATGCACCTTTAAAAAAATCTTAAAAACTCAAAGTTACAATTCGCTTTGTAACAAAATGTTGTACGCTTAATTACAATAATTTTTCTATCCTCATCACTACGCAGAAATAGTTAAATTCAGTACAGCATTTTATTATCTCGCCGCTGAAGCCTGCTTTGAGACAACAAGAATACAAACAAAACCATTCATTTCTGTGCAAGTTTGCTCTTTGAATCCTACCTCCAGGAACGACAACAAAAATCACTCAAGGATTCTGATATATTTGTCCTGATGGGACACCCTACCCTAGCTGCTTGATCACTTAATTCTTTTGTACATACTTTTTCTGCCCAGCAACTCCACATATTTCTATTGGTTGCTTGATACTTGAGATACATTTCTCAACTCTAGTTGTTACAATAAGCCTTTCTTCTTCTTCTTTTGTTTTCTGTTTCCGTCTTGTGCTTGCTAGGTGGTTTTGGGAATGGTTTAATGACAGTTGTCTACTCTCCACTGGGAACTGACAAATACATAAAATCTACTAGATATTTTAACTCACAATTGCCTTGATAAGATTTGATGGGGTCTCCATGGTGAAGTGGTCAAGCCATTTGCCTCGCCCTCTGGAGGTTGTGAGTTTGTTTCATAGCTGCATCATTCAGGTAATGAGTGAAACTTTTATGGAAATCACTGGGGATTGTTGCCAGAGCTACAGAGTCGGTACAATGCTCTCAGCAGGTGGTCTGCCATTTTGCGGGGAGAGACAGAGCCACATGGGATAAAACCTGGTGCAACAAAGTTGATCCTCTAAACGTTATTCTTGATTTGAACTGAGACCAGTCTTAGCAAGATTTGAACATTTGAACATTCTACCAGCTTGGCAAAAGATGAAAATTATTACAGGCAACAACAATTTCATTAAATTCAAAATGATAGTGAAGACTTCAGAGTCACCCACTGCTGTCTGTTCCAACCAGGTGCTTCAAAAGTGATTGATCAATCAAGTGATCAGTTTGTTCCTACTGGGGTGTGCTATCCATTGTTTGTCTGCTTTGTTTATTTCATTATCTATCTCCTATGTTCATTTCATTGTATGCCTCTTATGTTCATTACATTATCTATCTTCCTATGTTCATTTCATTATCTATCTCAAAGGTTCATTTCATTGCCCAAGTGTGTTCCCTGACTTAATCCTAAGTGGTTACTCATTTCTAATTCTCCTCTTCTTGCTAGCATGCTACTAGTTTCTAGAAGAAATGGCACAAGACACGATTACATAGTATAACGTAGTTGAAAACCTTTTCTCCAGTAGGCTGACACGAGAAGTAACTGCAGCCAGAATCTCTCTTTTTTTCAACACCCCCCCCCCCCCCCCTCCTCACTTCCCCAAACTACACAGACAAACAGGACAGGCGGACCAGACAGTGTTTACCACATCATCCAGAGATTTATAAAAAATCTTCATTTGGACGGCAGACTAGCAAAGTAGGTACCAGACACCCTATTTAACCTCTTTAGCCATTGTAATCAGGGCACCTGTTTACGACTACCCCAGCCGGGTGTCACCTGCAGTCCCATGTGAGGAAGAACATTCCAACACAACCTTCAGTGACAACTGTCCTGTGCTGGGGGGAACTGCATGGCACAACATGGTTTAATGTATATACACAAACAAAAAAAAAACATCCAGTTATTAAGAGACTTCTATTCTAATATCTTATATCTACTTCCTGTCTACTGGATACAATATGCAAACCATTAATGATGAAATCCTGGATACTCTCCAGTCATGGAGTTGTGAAAATAAACAATGCAAATAACACGAACAACTGGCAATTACAATATAGACAAAAGTTGTTTCATTTAATTCATGATGCAATCCATAATTTCAAGGTTTAGATGGTCTGGCCAACATCTTACAAGCTGAGGTGTATCACTGCTATCACTTCGGATGGCTACCGTATGCTTTAATGCGAGATGCTATGCTGAGACAGCAGTCTGTCAGTCTTTCCACAGGGGACTGTGATAAACATTCTGTGTGTTTTTCGTTGGCACAGGAGTGGAGCAAAGATGGGGTGACCCGTTTGCTATGAAGCTGAAACTAAGACTACCAGACTATCACTGCTATCACCAAGCTTTCCTGACCTAATTATAACCGTTTTAAGGTTAAACGAAGATTGGGATCTGTTCTTGATGCACTGACATTCAATTTGTCACTCACTGAGTCGTGTGTCAAACCTTCAGACTGCAGAACCAGAAAACAAAAATCATTACACATTTTATAACAACTGACGTCCCTGAACATTAGGCATCCCAATGCGTGCTCAGTCCTCCGAAGTATCAGACACCACAAAATACCTCTAATGATTGTTCACGAGGTTGCAACGATTGCTTTAGAAATAATTTATAGCCACTTGGCAAACTACTGAACCTAAAATTTGCCGAGAAAAACACCACAACAGCCAAACAATGCTGGGGTTGGTTCTGCAAAGTCCTGTAAAGGAAACACAACTAACTTTTTTACAGGCTTTTACGTCTGTGTAATATGCCTCACATGCTGTTACATCTACGGTTCTTTTTAGGATCATGTTTGGTCTATTCAAACTTTTTTTCTAGTCTAAACAAGCACAAACATGAAGCAGCCATGACAACTCATCTAATACAAGTACACATAACTGGACACATACCAATATTCTCAATGGTGAGAGAGGATTCATCGTCATCATCATCAATTTCCACTTTTGTCGTTATGCGTCTGGGGAGGAACAGTTTGCTATCCATTCTGTGTCGACGTAGGACTTTCAATGTCATAAATCCCTCTTCTCCTGGGGCAGCCTGTTGTTTTCATATCAAATCTGTCCATGTGTAGCGCCTGTGTTGGTAGTTGTTCTGGCTGAATTCTCATGAGATGACCAAACCCTTCAACTTTCTGCTTCTCAATTACTTTATTACAGTGTTGTTAAGACTGTGTTTTGTGTTTGATAGTATCATTTCTCAAGGATTAGTAATTACGAAATCTGTTCTCTGGCAGGTTTAATTTCCGGGTCGTGAGTTGTCTCCTTTCACTATCTTATCTGTATCAGTTGTTCAGTTTCCCCTTTCACCATCTTATCTGTATCAGTGGTTTAGTGTCCATTTTCACCAGCTTATCTGTATCAGTGGTTCAGTGTCCACTTTCACCATCTTATTTGTATCAGTGGTTCAGTGTCCACTTTCACCATCTTATCTGTATCAGTAGTTCAGTGTCCACTTTCACCATCTTATCTGTATCAGTGGTTTAGTGTCCACTTTCACCATCTTATCTGTATCAGTGGCTCTCCATCCCATTTATCTTATCTGTATCAGTGGCTCTCCATCCCATTTATCTTATCTGTATCAGTGGCTCTCCATCCCATTTATCTTATCTGTATCAGGGGCTCTCCGTTCCCTTTATCTTATCTGTATCAGGGGCTCTCCGTTCCCTTTATCTTTTCTGTATTAATGGCTCTCCATTCCCTTTATCTTATCTGTATCAGGGGCTCTCCGTTCCCTTTATCTTATCTGTATTAATGGCTCTCTGTTCCCTTTATCTTATCTGTATTAATGGCTCTCTGTTCCCTTTATCTTATCTGTATCAGGGGCTCTTTGTTCGCTTTATCTTATCTGTATCAGGGGCTCTTCGTTCGCTTTATCTTATCTGTATCAGGGACTCTCCATTCCCTTTATCTTATCTGTTTTAATGGCTCTCCATCCCCTGCATCTTACCTGTTTTTAATGGCTCTCCATCCCCTGTATCTTACCTGTAGGCCTGACTTAAGGCTGTCACTGAGTTCACAAGCAGGTGTTTCAGAGATTCCTGGGGACCCGTTGCTGAGAGAGACTGAGATTACAGTTTGTGCAGTGCTCTCAGCCGGCAACCAGGCCCCTAGCAGAGAGAGACTGAGCCATCTGGGATAAAAACCTGGTGCAAAAAAAAAATTACTGATTTTTTTATAAGATGTTTGGGCAGTGACCACTGCACAACAGTTCTGGTACTGGTTGCAAACTGCATATATGTAGATATGATGGCCATATTTAAAATAAAACAAAAATGAGATAATTTTGGTGGTTACAAAAGAGAAAAAAAAAAAAGCTTTTTGTGTGTGTGAATGTGATGTCATCTTGACTCATCCTGATGTCCATTTGTCCCACAAGGTTGTGTCAACAAAACCTTTTTTTTTTAGGGTCAGAAAAAAGGAAAACAGTTTTTTTTTCCCCCTGCTCCATTTGTATTTAGTGATCACTTCTCTTGGCGTAAAAAATACTCTGCTGTGTGGCAAAGTGACCAACACCACACACACACACAAAATTACAACAGATTTCAATTTTCAAAGGGGGTTTAGGGCTTGTTTAAGTGCAAAATAATAGCAATAATATAAAAAATGTGCTGAAAGACAAATAAGGTACATTACATGATAAGCGGCCCACAATGAGAATGACTTCCCTGCCCATTGATGCCTCGATCTGATGTCGCAGGGGTTTCAGGTGTAGCTAGTTGTATTTTACTCGTTGTTGTCAACGGCCGGCAATATCGTGTCTTCTATGCTATGAACTTTTAACGGTCCCAAAACATTTACAACTGGGCCTAACCCCAACTCCCCAGCCTCAGCCTATGTCTCGTGACTGTATGCAGCCTCTATTATACGCTGCATATTGTCATGCGACCTAGGATACAACCCTGCTACATAGTGCAAGCGCTACATCAGATCGAGGCATCAATGGAAAGGGAAGTCACTCTCACTGTGGCCCGCTCAACGTGATTTAGAACCACAAACAAATATATTAGAAATAATATATAAATAAGTACGTAAATGAGAACTTCTATACATGATTGGTGTGGGGGAGGGGGGGAAGTCCCCCTTTCCCCTTTTATTAATTTTTAAGAGGGTGGGGAGCCTGACATATTATTAGGAGGAGGTGTCCTGCTGTGCCCCTGACAACAGACAATCTAAAATATCAAACGATGGAACATTTAACACACACCTCTTTAAGGCAAGTTTACAAGTGTATCAAAAAAAGACTATGAAGCAAACAATAACTGTCACCAGAAACTGCATCCAACTGACTTGGACAGAGTAGCTGGTTAATTTGGACTTCCCTGATGACACTGACTTCTTGTCTCACACATAAAATTATCTGCAAGATAAGTGAAACACACTTGATGGGAGGTCACAACAATTAGGTAAAAAATTTACAGGGGAAAGACAAAGATAATAAACCAAACAAACAGTACAGACCTGATAAGGAGAACTGACTAAGGACCTAACAAAAGATTCTTCTTATAAGAGATTCCTCCTATCCAAAAAGAATTCAAGCAAGATAAATGCTGAGGATAAACAATTGTCCTTCCAACAGAAATTCAGCACAATTAAGATTGCCTTAAGCTGTCTGCACTGTATCAAAGGAATCTCTCTTGGTGAAACTTCACTTTACAATACTGAATCTTGGTGAAATTTCACTTTACAATACTGAATCTTGGTGATTTTATTGCGACATAAAAAAGACTTAGCTAAGGCATTCACTGACAAATTTCAGTTTAAGACTTGAACTGTTCTAATTCTGTTACTTTTAATGCTGCAAAGCATTCAGAAAAATGGTAAAACAAAATGACATCAAAGCCAGCCCACCTTTCGGAAAACTGGTAAAACAAAATGACACCAAAGCCAGCCCACCTTTCAGAAAACTGGTAAAACAAAATGACACCAAAGCCAGCCCACCTTTCAGAAAACTGGTAAAACAAAATGACACCAAAGCCAGCCCACCTTAAGAAAAAAGAGCTGCTCTGAATGTCATTTCTGAGCTAATGCTCTGTCAATTCAGAGCTGGTTGTCTGAATGTCAATGCACAGGTGGTGCTCTGGTTGTCATTTCACAGACAGTGCTCTGAATGTCATTTCTAGTTGGTCAACTGAATGTCATTTCAGAGTTGATGCTCTGATTGGAGTATGACGCTCTTCAAGAAAAACCAATGCAGTAGCTACTTGTCTAAACCCTGATCCTTAACCAGCTGTGGGTATCTTACAAATGAATCAAACCACTCATTGTATCAGCATCATTCAAGTCCCAAGTCTATGGTATGCATCCTAGTGGCCCCTGGAACTGCACTCCACGATGAATGGGAGGTCCCACCTACAAAACGTTTAAGCCCAGAAGTCATGTGCAAAACATCGCCATTTCTTGGCTGAGCTCAGAACTAAGTGTGTTTTTTTTAAATACAATTTAAAAAAAAAAACACTACAAAATTACTCTGTACAAAAACTATATTTTTCAACTCTAAACTGTTTGACATCAAAACAAAACAAAACAAAACACTGCTTATGTGAAAATTAAGTGTCAGATACAACAACTAGCACTTAACAAATACAGTGGAACTCCAATATTCACCATTAACCCATTCCCGAGAGGAGTATAAATATTCAAAAGGACTAATATGAAACAAATTTTTTAACATAAGAAAAATGGTTTAATCTGTTTCCGGCCCCAAATTCTACCTGTCTATTTTTAACACACTGAAAATTGCACGTGAAAATTGGTCTTGGAAATGACTGCAAATAAAATTTAATTACATTTTAACCGCTGTACTCATTAATGCTTTATCATTATTGCAGACGTTTTCTCGCCCTGGTGATGTAAATATACTGTAAGCCTACATAAATAACATTTTAAAAAGAAATTTATTATTTGCATGGGAAAAAAGACAAACAATGGCGTTTTTTTAAAAGAACTGTTCTGCTGTTGTTTGTTTTGTTTTTATTTCGTTGTTCTGAAAGCAGCCAAACACACAGTCATCAAATGAACTGATATGCTGACTAACTTATGCCATGTTTGGGTGCCATTTCTCCACAAAAATCTGCACTTCTCCTCAAGCGGACAACTACTAGCTAATGTCAGCACTTGGAATCGGCCCATCGTCTTCTCTTTCATAATCTGATGATACACTTCAGAGGGACAAATACCGACTTTTCAGGCAAAAAACCTAACAAATTTTTTTTGCGGAAAACAGGATGAATTTAAAAAAAAAAAAGAAGAATACTGGTGCGGACGAATATTGGAGTGCCACTGTAACGTTCTTGTGTGTGTGTGTATATGTGTGTGTGTATAGGCAGTGAGGCATGTCATAGACCCTTTTCACACCAGTGGTGCACTAGGCACATGATGCTGGATCATCCATCTTTAGGGACCAACTGGCACCCGATGGGTCATGTGGTCAAAAGCAAGCTGGTCTCTTTTACTTCCTAGGTCTTTACTTGTTACCCATTTCAGGCTCGGTCAATATGGCAGCCAATGTCCTTTATGAAGAAAATAAAAACTGAATTTGAACCTACGACCTTCTGGCCAGGAGGCAGAGCATCTAGTCACTTAACAACTGAAACGGTACACACACACACCCACCCACCCACACATCCACCCACCAAAAGATTTTACACTGTTGGTGACAGCAATAATAATCCATAAAATAACATACAAGTTTCATAAGACATGAGTGGTTGTATTTTTGTGTGTGCAGTTTTCTTATTTCAAATTCGGTTTAAAATTTATACCAAAATGGGGGTTCAAGTGATGACAATTGCAGGCGAATGTCTGGTTCTGCACTTCTCTATTTTGATTTGGTAGCTGTATACCAGAGCAAGATACACAACCAGACACTCACCTGCAATTATGATCAGCTGAACCCATGTGGTACCTATTTAAAATCATCATGCACATTCTCTTCTGCTGGCTGATATTTAGACTTGTTCCTGCTCACTCGTGTTGTCTGTCCGTCTTACAAAAGTTCTGGAACAAGTGGCAGCAGAAAGACCAAGTAGAGGAGGTGCGAAATTCAACTTGGCAAACTTCCTTTCAGAGCATAATTTAAAGTTTTCTTATTTTGATTCTACATAAGTACCCACACGTAGGCAAAATAAACATATCAGCAAAGCCTCACAAGCATAACTCCAGCTGTGCTTAGACGTCTTCTTAAGCAGTAGAGGCCATGCATCAAAGCATGTTTTCAATAAAATTATTATTTTTCTTCTGTATGGTCATCCGGTGGAAGATTTAACTACATACACGGCGATGCCCAAGACAAATGTAGGAGAGAATGAAACCAGTCAAATAATTAATTAAAGAACAACAAATGAGATGGTTTGGCCACCTGAAGAGAATGCCCTTACCAACTGCCACAGAGAGCCACGCTCAAGAAATATCATGAACACAAAGCAAGGGGAAGACCATGCAAGAGATGGACACCATCAGGAGCAACCTAGCAGAAATGAACACCAACTTGTACATTGCACTGGAAAAAGCATAAAAACAATCCTTACATCTCCCCCCAACACCTTGCTGAGGTAAATGGTGGAAGAGTAGAAGAAGATGAAGAAGACATAAACTTATGGGCAGCTTGTAATTTGTGTTTTTTATATCTTTAATTCAATTTATTTTAATTTTCCTGCAGCAGCCACAGAGCCCCCTGAGAGACCCAAACAGCGCTGGCTGGGAACCTCTGATCTAGGGAAAAGTGACTGGAACAAAGTTCCGTATAAATCAGCATATTACCTCCCCTGCAGTGTCTTTCGATGGGTTCACCATGTGTATGAAGTGTCTGTTACAAAAATAATGGCCACAACCAACAAGAGAACCAACAAACAACTCAATTCAATACACTGGCCCAAAAAAAAAATAACATGTACTGCATAAAACAACATTTTTAGTACATAAAGAACACATATGCACAGAACTGTACAGCGTTAAATGATATCTTTTACGACAATGAAAAGTCATGTAACTCCATTTGAATATTCTTGTGAGGGTGCGTGTCGTATATAAAATTGTTTTAAAAAAAATCCATGATTAGGAATGTACATCGTGCTTTTCATTTTTGAAGTTGAACATCATTTTAATAAATGTAATCAGGAAATATAGTAATTATCTTTAGTTCGGACAAAACTGACTCACGCAAAAACACACAAAAAATCCAAAAAAAAAAAAAAAAGACATTTGCATGATTGTTCGGTGAATTTATCTTGAACATTCATGCTAACAAATATCGACATTTATAGTCATGGAAGGTCATTTACAACACACGTACATTGGGTCTCTATTCTCATCTACCATGGCACAAGCATCAAATGCATTTCTATTGCAGAATGTACACTAGAACTGTTATCAAGTACAATCATTCTACGGCTGCTGCACTGATTTCCATGTAATGGATTTTGCAAGCAATGGACACAACCGACAGCATCTGCTATGCTTACATTTTATGTTACTTAATGATAACTAAAATATTTGAAAACCATATCTGACACTTTGATATTGATTTATGTACAAGTTTTTCTTCATGTTCTTGTTTCTAGTGCTAGGATTTTTCCTTTTGTCTTCTTCTTTCTTATCTAATTTTTTTTAGTCCGGGGGGGGTGCCATATATTCAAGAGAATGCCTCCCGAGACAGGCTGAAAGTCACACGTGTACAAGTTTTGTACCAGCTGAATGTTGTTCTTGACTACACGCATTATTCCTTTTCTTTCTGCAGCATAATTGGTGATGTCAGCCACTACAGACTTCATTTTGATGACTGACCAGAGACAATCTGCAATATCAGAGAGATTTTCCTGCCCATTTGTAAATTAAAATGGGGGAATAAGTGTATATCATAAACTGTTACACTGTTAACCACCCTTACAATCAAACTAATAATGCACCCAAAATTACATTACATTTCTTTTATGTGTTTCTGATTTCTGTCCCTTAACCTGGCATTGAATCACAACTTGGCATGTAAAAAATTAATTCAGCAAAATCTATTTTGATTTCTGTTCTCTTTTCCACTTTACCGAGCACAACGTAACCTCTGAAGTTTCTTATTTTAACTTCAAAACTGTCTCCTGCAATCTGTAGCGGATGCACAAAAATATGTCAAACATTTGCTTCATCCGTTCTTTATGTTTAACCCTACCAGACGCCCTGAACCTAACTGTCCCTATAACCTGAGCTCCTGGGCACTAACACGCAAAAAACCAACATGATGTACAAAAAAATTAGTAACCTGCAAACAAGTGGTTAGAATAAGATAAAACTTGGAGACATTGTAGAAAATAGGTTTACCTTTCATCTAGCGACAATCTTCCCCCTTTGTGTGCCAATCCAGCTAGTAGGATCAGCCTTGATTCGCAAAGTAAGCACCAGATGTTGCTGTTTGAGGGGTACGCCCCCTTATCTTACTGACTATTGATCTAGTTTTAAATCTTCTAAATTTTAATAATTCTCCTCCTCACTCTAGCTCTAACTGACTGTGTCACTTCAACTGGGAACGTATTCTCCATGAACGTATTCACAGTCTGAATTAACCAAAGTATCGATCAACTGTTGGACTGTGATAAGCCTAGACCTACGTCACTTTCTTGTCGAAGCCGCTCGTTTCATTGAGAATTTTTCGAATTTTTTTCACATCAAACCACACAAAGAAATCTTAACACACGTCGGAAGTCATTGGCAACGACTAACAACGAAGTCGGATGGTGATTGGCTGGGTATTTTTAGTCTGTGACGCATATTTGTCACGTACTACGTAAATTCCCGGAAATGTGAGCCAGCGGTTTAGCGGCTGGTTAGAAAATTCCCGGAAAATCGGGCCAGCGGTCTCGTAGGGTTCATTCTTAACAAACGCTGCCTCTCAGCAGAAACATGATGATTAACAAAATGTCACAGGAGTTCTACAATCATTAAGTTTACATGTGTGCTTCTGCAGAAGAAATGCAGCAACTCCTACACTTGAAAATCAGGTTACACAATAACTCCCTAGTCCATTCCAAAATTGTGCTCTCAAACTTCAACAAATCTCTCGAAAGCCCCCTGCGGATAAACACAGATTTACAACTGCATAAGTACTGCTGTTTTCTTACCGCAGCAAATTTCTTTGATCTTTGTCAGACTAATAATTTGTACACCCCAACACACACACAAAAACATACAGTAACTGACACAAATGATCTACTTTTTATGAGCCAGCCAGCAAGCATTATGGCAGTACAAGACGTATCCACTTCACTACTCAAAACATAGCAGCCTTAGTTTTCTTGCATGGATTATCTCCAAAATGCCAACCTCACCTCACGCCATTTACTAAAAACATGCTAACTGTATGCTTTGAGTCAGTGTCTGTTTTATCATATACCAAAAATAAGGCAAAATAAAAACTAGAAGTTTGTTTCAGGTATAATCATTTTCCTATAATTACATGATTTTTAACATGTTGCATGACAAATTTCAATAATTTACACTAAACAGTTTACTGATTACAGATGTTTTAAAGCTCTGGCTTATAGGTACTAATTAGCAATAATCATTGAAAAACCAAAATAAAATAATTTTGAAAATATATGTGTGAGAAAACAGTGAGAAAAAAGCTTGTGATTTCACTACAGAAATAAAAGTGAAGAAATTATTAACACAGTTATTAAAATTGTTTTAAAAATCTTCAGTGCCTTATTTTCTTTTGGCTGCTATGGTTTTAAAAATACACAGACAGATTTAGGACTTACCACAAGTAATTTTCTTCTTTTTAATAGGTAAATTTTAAATTTTCTGAAAGCCCTACTAGGCACAAGAAATTAAAATATTATGGCAAGTCCAAGTATACAATAAAATTAAAACAACTAGAGTTACTCAAATAAAATATTTGGCAACATCAAATTTCAAATTCACACACACAAAAAGGAAAAAAATATTTTTGAAAAAAATTAAAATAAAAATTACATAAATCCATGAAATGCTGATTTTACTACTTTCTTTCTGTGTGTGCATGTGAGAATCTAAATGAATACACATTACCAATTCATAAAATTTTTGCTTGTTTATTTGCCGAGGCAACAATATACATAAACAGACTCATACAAAAATATATCTGAAGAGTGCTTTAAAGCAATAAAATGAAACTCATAGTACATAAACAAGTTGCAAGGTACAAAAATCATAAACTTTCCAACTTCCATGAAAGAATTTCGGAACACAAAAATATGATGAGACTAACACAAAGAAATCACTCCATCAATCTGTTCAAAGGCAGACGTATAACCAACAAACCATCACTGAAATATCACCACAGATTATGAAAGAACACTTCAAAATATTTCTTCCTGCATCACGTATGAAAGCTGTTGTAGCTCCACTACTTCAACTTCCGGTTTCCGGTCTGGGTAGTGAGACTATAACCTGAACCACATGGTTCTTGGGAATCTTCGCATCTTCAATACGTAATTTATCATTGAGCAAACGTCCTGCATAAAACCACCTCTGTCTCTCTGGTTCCACTCCAACCTGCATCTCTGAAAGACGTCTCTTGACCTTCAGGATGGTGTCGGTGGAGCAAACCTGCAGTTTGATATCATGACTGAGAGTCGACAGTCGGAATCGGATGGGATGTTCTACACCAGGCACAGAATTTGCTTCTGGGTCAGGAGCTGTGTCGTTTTCACTAACATCTTCAATCAGGTTCGCAGGTGCGCTTAAGACATAATGAGGAAGTTGGTACCGGTTCCCCAGTTCATCATAGCAATCCATTAGAGTGCCTGAAAAAATATTCAAAATTAAAAATCAACAGGCCATAAAGAAATTCTAATTGATTATAAATCTATACACTCCTGTGTTTTACTAGGACCTTCATGGAATCACAGAATAGAAAAACTACATCCCACCAGACGTCAAAAGAGGTGACTAAGGGTTGACTACTGCATCCTGTACAAACCCAGCTCAACAAATTGGGGAGGAGCTCTTCTAATAAGAGAATGGCGATGGGGTTCAGAGAAAGTTTAAAAGAGCTCTGATCCTTGATGCATCTCTTTTTACCTAGAAAAGTCTCCAGAACTGGCAACTGGAATGTTAGAACTTTGTATAATGTGGAAAGAACAGTAGAGGTAGTGGATGGAATTGATGCAACAAGTTTATGGGTATAACTGTTTATCTCCTGCACACATTTTTAGGTGGTATTCACGATTCAAAAGTGGTGTGAAAATGATTACTAATGCACCTAGACCTGGACGCCAAATATCTGTTTGAAATGATGAACTCATTGCAAAACTCAGAGAACATATATAAGAAGATCATTGTTTTACTGTGAGGATGATGAATCTGGTGTTAATAGAGACACCATTCAACACATTTTAGTGCAAGATTTTGGCGAGGAAAAAGTTGCTTGCCCGTTTGTACCATATTCGTTGTCTGATGACCACAAATATCAGCGGGTTGAGTTCCCAAGAGACATCATCAAAACAAGAATTTCTGGCCCATAAACAAGTGTGTGTTTTCAGCAAACAACCAAAAACTCTTTTTGTGCCAAACTGCATTTCCTGTGGTGGACGGTTTCAAAAAAAAATCAATCTCATGGTTTACAGACAAAAGTATGAGATTCATGCCATGGAAGAGATTGGAGCCTCACTACATAATATTCCCAAAGATACCAGTGGTGCACAGCAACCAACCTCCATTGTGGAGACAGCACAGACTTTTAGATGTGAACCCAAGACATTCGGGATGCCAGCCACTACACTACCATGGGTCTTATTAAGCACGTATTACCTCTTCTGCCTTGTATCCATTGATGCAGCATAGGCCCTCTAACTCATGCCAACTCGCTCCATCCTTCACTATCCTGTGTAGCTCTCCCCATCTTTTTAACTTCATTCTGCAGCTCCCTTGTCCATATATTTTTTAGTTTTTCCTTTATTTCCATGCCCCTGTGGGTTCCAGTGCACAAACATTCTAGTTGTTCTCAGGTTCTCTCAACATGTGACCTATCCAACGACAGCAGCATTTCTTAACCTCTTGGCCCATTGGAACTTGTTTAGTACTGAGCTCATGCGGTTGTCTTTGTTGGATAGCAACTAATCAGAACCTACTTCAGAAGGATGGTATTAGACACATGACATCAACTTATAAAAAAAAAACCAAACAAATTCAGTTGGATGATCGTCAATATGTAGTAGGTCCTTTACAGAACGCTGCTCCCATCACTGCACACCTGACAGAAGCTCAGTCCCTCGTTAGCTCACCCGTCTCATGCACTTTCCTGCTTAAGGCACCTCTGACATCATGTCCCCATTTTCATTCTGCCCCCCCTTACATGGTACCTCCCCTACTGTTCTTTCCAATCAACTGTGGTGTTTGATATGGCCAACATTTTGTAGTTTTTGTGATAAGATACTGTTAACAAGCCAATTTTCCTTGATGTTCCAATGTTTTAGGATGTAAAGATTTCTTTTCTTCTTGGTACATGATATACTAAGAATCTTTTTACAGCATTTCAGCTCAAAAACCCCAGTGTTGTTCTTTATTGATTGAGAGACAGTCCACAATAGGAAAGATGCATCCTCTCAAAATTCTTATTTAGATTTTCCAACTTCCGCTATCGCATGCAGCTCTCCCCATCCCAAAAGACTTTTAATGCTGTTGAAAGACATTTTTGAAAAAAAGGTAAGTGCTGAGACTGGAGATGTTTCTGTATAATATACCAGCTACTCACCATGTGGTAACGATATACTAGCCCCATCAACAATAGCCTGTGCTAACGCATGGTCCCCTGTTTCTAAGGCATAGGAGGCTGCCTTCAGTGCATCCCAAATCTCCTTTCTTCCATCAAAAGCTGGTGCTGTGTCCCAAAACTCGTCTCTTTTGCTTCGAAGCTGGCCATCTGTTAAAGGAACATCACTCTTCCACTTGGGTTTTTCTGGCTTCAGAGGCTGATTTCTTCCAACTGACACTTTAAAAAACAAAAACACATTATTTTTATTACATAATTTATGTGCTGAACATTCACATTCCTACTCCTGCATTTTAGAGAGTAAAAATAGTTCAGATAGCTAAACAATTCTAACTACACAAAATCATTAATAACTAAACCACTTGGATAATGTGAGTTGGTAGGAAAAACAATTTAATGAAAAAAAGAAATAGATTTGCTGTGTTACGCCTATTCTTTCAGTGATCAGACGGTGGCTGTATCAGAGTTTATGTACCAGTTAACTCATTCACACCGAGCAGTTTACCAAGCTCGAGAAATGATGATGAAAACAGAGTGTATAACTGTCATAAAGACAGCTAGAATTAACAAATATGTGTAGAGATTTTTTTTTAGAATGCTCTTCATTCTGACTAAAATAAGCACAACTAATTTTGATAAGCTGATAAGGTGACATTAATTCACATATTCAATCAAACATGGTCTGTTGCTGCCAGAAAGAGTTACGGCAATATATTGTGTAACAGCAGGTCTTGTGCCTTTGCCAACTTGTCTACCTCCTCCAGGCTTCCTTATACTATAACAGCTTTATTCTTCTTCTCCTGCTTTGCATTCACCAGCTGTTAACTCTGCTGGAAAGTTTTGGTTGTTTGTCCACTTCTGGACTTCAATCTTGTCCCAGAGCTTCAGTTCTGCATGCACACCCATTTTACAGATCTGGCTTATTTGTATGCAGACTGCTGGTTGCTCACCTCAGGGAAATGCACTCCGACTTTGTAGAAAATGCCCCTAATTAGCTAACTTTTACTACCTACCTGATGGGGGAGGGGGGTCCTTATTTTTTGTTTATGTCTGCCCACAATGGGGCCCTGGAACCCCCACAAAGAAGTGCAAGCTGTGATTGTGTCGGTGATCAAAGTAGCTTATCTTAAACTGTTGGTTCAATAAGTTACATAAGCTTAGGTGACTTTATAGAGAACTACTGAGGGAAAGATTAAACAGTACAACCACAAGAACAAGGGTTAGCATATAAGCTTTTTATATATCCGGCTCTCCTCAAATTCTACCCGATATTATGGCGGCCAAACAAATACCCTAACAGGGCCTCAGTCCTATGCAGAATGCGGAATTTCTGCGACGAACACATTGCAGCAAAACTAGGATCCGCTCCGAAAAACGAAATAAATGCTTTAACAGGGTCTCAGCAATATGTTAATTGCGTAGAAGCGGATGGGGGCTGAACTAGATGGCTGGGACTCACGAGCAGCAGCTACCACATCTCCTGCAACTTTCCCCAATTTTATTTGCTCGTGAGTCCCAGGCATCTAGTTTAGATCCCCATCCACGCTGCGGGTAGAAGCACAGGGGATACACTCGGCAGTGAGTTTAATCGGAAGAACAGTATCGCTAATCTACGTCGGAGCGCGTGGTTTCCCCGCCATGTCACTTTTATCGTCTGTAATGTTGCGTGTCTCTAAATTGTCAATGGTCGCTATTATCATCTGCTAGTATCATCTGCAGAAATGCTCAAAATTGTCAACAGTCGCTATTATCGTCTGCTACTATCGTCTGCAGTGTTGCGTGTCGTGACATTGTCAAGTAATCCTAGTTCTGCTGCGATGTGTTCGTCGCAGGAAGTCCGCATTGCTGCCATAATAATTAACGGGAAGAAGTTCAGTTGAGAGCCATATATCTTAAGACAGAATAATGGTATCCCAGATCACTTAACATATCCCCATAGGTAGACTACACAGTATAATTACTATAAGTGTGTGACAGTACACTCTGAACATGTATAATGTGAAACCTGACAATGTTTACTTCTACAATCCTAGACAACTAGATAACTGAAAGATAACTGACAGGCATAAACTTATTAACATCCAACTGCAAAAGAATGGGGAAAAAAACAACATTCATATATGATATACCTCAATTTTAACATGGATGTGTTGAACAGGGTATATTGTAATATTGTTGTTTAATTTACTTTTACTACGTAAACTTGGATAAACAATGATGAATAGTGTGTGATAAACATAACCACAATAACTGATACTATTCAATGGACACCAAGAATAACATATGACAAAGTAAACAGTGAGAGATCGCCAGGTCCAGCACTAAAAGTGACATTAGCCAGGAAAACCACGAAATAACTCACACTCACCATGTTGAACCATCCCCGTAACATCCGACGATTCACCAGAGGGTGGGCCATTGTCTCTCTGCGATCCAATGCACCCACCCATATTAAACCATGGACATGAAAGGGCCTAGTCTTTAGTGGAGTTGTCAGACGAGCAGCAGACAAACATGAAACAGCAACCATAACACTGCTGCTCTGCTGCTGGCTGGCTGGCCAGGTTTCCCTGCCCGTGTCGCTCATATCCGTCCTTGGCCGGGCGCCTCCTTTCTTTAACTCTTTCTGGCCCAAACAACTCATGATGTTTTATCCATTTTTTTCCTTCCCCGTGTGGGTTCTGGATCCAACTGTGGTGAAAACAAGAACAGACCCACTGCCTCCCAAAGAAGCATGTCGTAGCAGAGTTTACAGCATATGAACGCGAAGAAGAAGGAGACTAACTATTCCCTTTATGTCTGAAACATAATAATGTGTTATTATATTTTAGCTTTGATTTATGTAAATTGTTTGTTTTAGTATCCAGAAGCCATGAGTTGTTAACCCTTAGGCTCGGTATTATGGATATCACAACCTTTCGGCCTTGATTCCATTGTAAATACCGTAAATCTGGGAGAAAATGTGGCTTTCCTGTCTACCCCCGGGATTGAACCCGGACCACAAGGAGTACGTCACCCGGTCTCCGCAAAATCCGGTTTAGCCAATTCCGCTAGAGAGCCGGGCGATTTATGTAAATAAATCTGGGAACCACTGTGGTAGCTTGGATTTATTTTCCGTTCCTACAACACAGCAAGTGGTTCAGTTTTCGTGGCAATATGTAATAAAAAAGATAATGAACTGTGTGCACAACCTTATGCGAAAGAAAGAGTTACCGCTTTCTGTACTTTCATCAGCATCAATAAGGTGCCGTCTTCACAATGAAGGCTGGCTGCAATGGATCTCCAACACAATCCCTCTCTTGTCTTGGTTGTAAACTCTCTCTGATTGCTGTTTGTCCATCTCTTGAGGTTGCTCTCCCTCTTGTGTCGCGTTATACCTCTAGCTCTCATGCACTCGACCTTTCCCTGTGCTACCAATCTAGAAACGATGGTAAACTGTTCCTCCACACGGCACTGAACGGCAAACCGTGGAAACTGATGATGACGAGGACTATCAACAATGGACCAACTTCATTCCACCGGATTTTACCCCATAGGTCTTGCTCTCGCTTTAAAGAACGCCTAGTCTTTGCTGACAAGATTTCACAAAGCTTGAACTCCGTAAAACCAGAGACGATCCCCAGTGCTCTCTATTTTAAAAAAAAAAAAACGAACTCGTGAACTAAGCTCAAAATTCGTGAAATGAAGTCAGGACTTTCTGGCGCAAACGACCTCTTCGGCGCAGATTCCTTTTACTTTACATATCCAGTCAATACATAGTCTCTGCATCATACCCAGGGTTTGTGTTATAGAGAGGAAGAACCTCATCTCTGTCTTTAAATGCTATCGACATGGGTTGTAATTCCTATGCATCTCTAAAGCACCACGGAACATTATTGTCTGGAAGCATAGAAAGAGGCTTAGCCAACCTACACCGAGAAGTTCGACATTATAGGAAGCAAGACAGTCTAAGAAGAAAATAAAGTAATAATTTAGACAGAATGAAATAATAGGTAGTAATTTAACCTCCAGGAGAATTTGCTAATTCGCAGCATCCTGTCCCGAAAGCTACAGTATTTTGGCCATGTTAACTGTCAGGGTTGCCTGGACAGAACGGCGATGGAGGATGCAGTTTCAAACGAGGCAAGGCAGATCTCGAATACGGACACAAGCTATTAAAGATGCGATGGCTATGGAAGATGTTTTGTATGGTGAGTTGATTCGTACAGAAATAGTAAACTCCTCCTGTTTTGTATGGCGAGTATTCGTGCAGAAAGTGTTAACTTCTACTATTTTGCAAAAACGTTTGGTTCGGTTTTATATCTGTCCCTACTATGTTGCATAGTAGAGTTGATTCGAGCAGAAAGTTTTTTTACTTCTGCTGTCCTAAGCATTACTTCAGATATTTCTGTCGACGGGTGTAACATTTAACTTGTTCACGCCCAGACAGGTTATTACTGCGATAACATTAAAGACTGCCTGTGATGTAATCAGGCTAGGGGGATCAAATGTAAACCATAAAAGTGTGATAGAAGTTACAGTAACCATTTTACTGTCTTCTTACCTGTCAGTATTGTTGGTGGAGATATTAAGCACGTGATCATCATGGTTAAAAAAAAAAACACGATGGCGTCATAAAGATAGTTAAGAGATGGCCACCCCACTTTTGACATGCACCAGGAAGGAGCAATATTCTGTTTTCGATGGATTTCAGCAGGCTAATTCTTTCAGCTTATTTTTTTTTTCTCTCCTCGGAAGAGATTTCTTCCCCAGTTACTTCCTTCTGCTGCTAGTGATCGTGAAAAGAAAATGAAGCGTAGTCGGCTCTGTGTGGTAGCGCGTTTCCAAAGTGGAGTTCAAGTTCCGAGGAAGAATTTGCTTGAAACTTTAGTTTGAATTTCAAGTTGTTCGAATTTTGAAGCGTTCGAATTCCGAGGTACGACTGTACAATTGAGAACAAAACATATAATAAATAGTGGAACCTAGCGGATACTTCCACAGGAATCCGCCGTTTTCCCGGTGCTTTTAAATGTGCACACAAAGAATGATGGCGGCAACAGAGGCAGTGGATACTGGGAGAAATTTGTCTTTTGCTGACAACGTTTTAGTCTACAGACAGGGAAGAAACAGGAAATTCAACACCAAGAGAGAGACATAGGCGGCGGACTTGTAATCGGGTTGCAACTTGTATGTCGATTCTTCGTTGGCGACCGAGAAAGGACACGGAGTATGTGAACGTGCCAGAATGCCTTGAGTGCAGTGAAATCAGTTCTTGGTTCATTTTTCATTCACATAACAAATATTGACACTGGAGAATGAATATTCACGTATTAGTGAACTCGTTGACGAGGTCTTAGTTTGACATAACTCCGAGTCTTTACAATAAAGGTGCAGCTGGGGGGGGGGGGGGTGGATGAGTTGGGGGGGGGGGGGGGCACTGTGTTAATATTCCATAATTTTTGTCTTTATTGTGTGACAGTCGTTTCGACATTAAAAAAAAAATCAAAAGGACGGAAGTCGTAGAAAATAGAGGCAGGCCATCGCAAATTGTGGCTACAATACAGATACCATGGAATGAGTTGGAGAGACCTTCCCGCTCACAGACGAGATCAAAGTGGTGCACAGATTGTTACTGTGAAATGTGTGACATTTTAGTGAGTGGTGACATTTGATGTCATGCTATGACGCCAATGAACATTTGGAATGTCCACGCGCGCCCAGTTCTCCAAGGCAACATCCACTCTTAGATACCTCTACCTGTGGATATGCAGTGTCGGCATCTTTTCAGGCATCATTGTTTGCAGTGCTACTGCAGTCGATACTATGTGGTAAGTATAGTAGCTTTTTACCCCCGTGTGGGTTCCGGGGCCCCCATTGTGGGGAAAACAAGAATAGACCCACTGCCTCCCCAAAAGCATGTCGTAATATTCGACTAATTGGGGAGCTTCCTTTGAAGTCGGAGTGCATTTGCCGGAGAGGCAAGGAACCAACAGTCGGTTTTCAAGAGAATGAGATCTGTAAAACTGATGCACACGCAACACTCAGGTTCTGGAGCAGGACTGCAGTTCAGTAGTGGACGAGCAACTATAACTTTCCGCCAGAGTGTACAGCTAGTGAACGCGAACAGAAGAAGAAGTAGCTTTTTAGAATCTTTTATGGTGAGTACAGTAGCTTTTTAGACACTTTTATGGTGAGTATAGTAGCTTTTTAGACACTTTTATGGTGAATGAAGTAGCTTTTCAGACACTTTTATGGTGAGTACAGTAGCTTTTTAGACACTTATGGTGAGTACAGTAGTTTTTTAGACACTTTTATGGTGAGTACAGTAGCTTTTAAGACAATTTTATGGTGAGTGCAGTAGCTTTTTAGACACTTTTATGGTGAGTATAGTAGCTTTTTAGACAATTTTATGGTGAGTACAGTAGCTTTTTATACACTTTTATGGTGAGTACAGTAGCTTTTTAAGGCACTTTTTATAGTGAGTACAGTAGTTTTAAGACACTTTTATGGTGAGTACAGTAGCTTTTTAGACACTTATATGGTGAGTACAGTAGCTTTTTAGACACTTTTATGGTGAGTACAGTAGCTTTTTAGACATTTTTATAGTGAGTACAGTAGCTTTTTAGACACTTTTATGGTGAGTACAGTAGCTTTTTAGACACTTTTATGGTGAGTACAGTAGCTTTTTAGACACTTTTATTGTGAGAACAGTAGCTTTTTAGACATCCACTCTAAGATACCTCTACCTGTGGATATGCAGTGTCGGCATCTTTTCAGGCATCATTGTTTGCAGTGCTACTGCAGTCGATACTATGTGGTGAGTATAGTAGCTTTTTTAGACCGTGTTTTATCTGGGCCCCACTAGTGGGGAAAACAAGAATTTGAGGCCACTTGATCCCCAAAAGCATTGTCACTAATAGTCGACTAATTGGGGAGCTTCCTTTGAAGTCGGAGTGCATCTGCCGGAGAGGCAAGGAACCTACAGTCTGTTTTCAAGAGAATGAGATCTTTAAAACTGATGCACACGCAACACTAAGGTTCTGGAGCAGGACTGCAGTTCAGTAGTGGACGAGCAACTATAACTTTCCGCCAGAGTGTATAGTGAACGCGAAAAGAAGAAGAAGAAGTAGCTTTTTAGAATCTTTTATGGTGAGTACAGTAGCTTTTTAGACACTTTTATGGTGAGTATATTAGCTTTTTAGACACTTTTATGGTGAGTGAAGTAGCTTTTCAGACACTTTTATGGTGAGTACAGTAGCTTTTTAGACACTTTTATGGTGAGTACAGTAGCTTTTTAGACACTTTTATGGTGAGTACAGTAGCTTTTTAGACACTTTTATGGTGACTACAGTAGCTTTTAAGACAATTTTATGGTGAGTGCAGTAGCTTTTTAGACACTTTTATGGTGAGTATAGTAGCTTTTTAGACAATTTTATGGTGAGTACAGTAGCTTTTTATACACTTTTATGGTGAGTACAGTAGCTTTTTAAGACACTTTTTATAGTGAGTACAGTAGTTTCAAGACACTTTTATGGTGAGTACAGTAGCTTTTTAGACACTTATATGGTGAGTACAATAGCTTTTTAGACACTTGTATGGTGAGTACAGTAGCTTTTTAGACACTTTTATGGTGAGTACAGTAGCTTTTTAGACACTTTTATGGTGAGAACAGTAGCTTTTTAGACACTTTTATGGTGAGAACAGTAGCTTTTTAGACACTTTTATGGTGAGAACAGTAGCTTTTTAGACATTTTTATGGTGAGAACAGTAGCTTTTTAGACATTTTTATGGTGAGTACTAGTACCCTTTTCAATATCTTTGAGGCCAGTTGATACCTGTTTTGTCACTTTGGCTCTGAGCCAAATAAAACGAAGTGATCTGGTCCACTTCATCGTAACCTAGTTTTTCGTGCTAGCGAGACGTGTCCTCGTTGACCATTCAACAGTGTTGCTTACTGTGTGGAGAAGCGGTGAGCCAGGCGGTTCAAAATCTTCAGGCTCTCGACCCTTTTACACCGCCCTAACAGGTGGTAAAACAGTTAGTCAGTTGCGTATCCTTTACAGGATGTTGCAGAACCAACCCCGACATTTTTTGGTTGTTGTGGTTTTTTCTCGGCACGTTTACGTCTAGTAGTTTGCCATTGCTTCTGGATGGCCGGGATACCTCTGTCGAAACCAACGCAAGGCCCGCAGATGGGATCGAACCCGGCACCCTGGCCTTACAAAGCGAAAACAGACAGTAGTGACTTTTTCCCCTAGTTGATCGACTAATTAACCCTTTCAGACCAGGGACCTATAAAAAAGAGGGAGTGGTGTTAAACTGACTAATGACTTTTAGCTCAAAGTATTAATTAGTGAGTTTCCCGTTTTCACCATCAACAACATCATCCCGTCACACTACGTTTCGTTTCGTCACCAGTTTCTGTTGAGTAATCAATCTCTCTCCACCTTTGGCGGTCACTTGCGATGGACTTCATGCCTGAGGTCTATTCAATTAGTCAGGTTTTGTAACCAGGTCTTTCTTGGTTTGCCTCTTCTCCTCAACTGAGCCCTGCAGTAATTGTTTTTGAGAGGCCGCTAGATCTTATTACATGTCCATACCATTGCATTTTTGTCATTTTAGTTAAAAGAGGTTCATAGTTGCCAATGTTGTCCTGTTTTTAGCTCAAGATATTATGGTCACTAATTTTACCAAATCTGGTAACTCTACGCTTCACCTTTATTTTCTAATTATACAAAAACGGTCGGTCACTCAGTAGATGGCGTTGTTGGTATCAGACCTACCCCCATCTACCTCCGTTAACATTACCTGCTACCCGATTTGACTGAGTCGACCACCCTAGCCAAGGCTTTTTTTTTTAAAACCTGACTGCGGGTTTGAACCACCTGGCAAACCAAACTGTCTAGCCACACTGCTGTTGTGAATTCTCCAGAAGCCATAGTGTAAATCTCCTAGGTTTGACCTTTCAGTCGTTTGGGTCACCCCCCGTGGTGTTTTGGGGCTCTATTTTAGGAGAACAAAGAATAGACCTTAACCAACATGTCGTAGGCGGCAACTAACTAGATGTGTTCCCTTTAAAAGTCGGAGTGCGATTACATGAATGGCAGTAAATAAACAGCTGCTTACAAATAAGCTACACTTGTAAAACTGATGTGCATGCCAAACTCAGGTTCTCGATCAAGACCAAAGTCCTGGAGTGGAAGAACATATAGAACTTTCCACCGCAGTCAACAGCCGGCTAATGCTAAAAAGAACATTGGGTCAAGAAAAGGGTTGTCTTCAAGGATTGCCACTGAGGATTGACGAAACAAGGACGTACAATGGAAAGCCTAATGAGAAAGGCTGAAGGTGCTGAACTGGATTCCATCCATGATAATGAACTGACTGCACAGGACAGAAAGGAATGGAAAAATAGACTGTGAGCCCTATGCGACATATAATGGCAAAAGAGAATGATGATGATGAGGAGGAGGATTATCTCTTGTAATCCTGTTTTTAAAAAAATTCAGTCTAAACGAGAAGAAAGACCTTGCTTCTGAATAAAACAAAAGCATGAATGACAAAAGGCAGCTAGGAATCCTTCATGAGATTGCATTTCAAACGAGCAATTATACAACCTGGAGTGCTACCACAAAGACATCATACAGATCTGTATGTAGACTGTTGGTTCCTCACGCCCAATCTAATACCCTCCAACTCTGAAGGAAACAGACATAACTAGTTGTCTTTTACAAGCATAGTGGGTCTGTTCTTTGTTTTGTTTTATCCTAAAAAACTGGGGTCAAGGAACCCACAGGGGAACAACCTGGTTTGTAAGTGGCATTGAAGACAAGAGTGGCTGCATTGCAACTGAAACTACTCAGGAAAAAAGTTTGACTAGGAAATGAAACAAACAGAAAGAGAGTGTAATAATTTTGTGCGTCTTTTTCTTATTCTGTTGATCTTCCTGGATCAAATTGTCCTCTGTGATCATTTAGATCTCTCTTGGCTTCAGCCATGATTTCTGTGATGCAGTTAGCTACCATTTGTTTTCTTTTAATCAACACCCCCCCCCCCCCCCCCTAAAAACTACATATCAGTAAAAACTGTCTTTCCTCAAGTAATCAGGCAATTGCAGTTTTAACTTCACAACAAAAGTTGCTCAGTTCATGACTGACAGACAGCCTGGGATTTTCCTTTAGTTTCATATTGAAAAAACTATGTCTAGAAAGCAACTTCTTCTTCTTCTTCTTCAGCATTCCAAGCTCTTGAGGTTCACTGCTGTAGACATTTATATCTGTGACTGGCCTTCTCTTTCTACCTGGTGACTGAAAGTGCTGGTAGGTCTGCCAGTATATTAACTCTCCACTGTCTTCTTGGTCTGACTCAGGGTCTGCCAGTATATTAACTCTCCACTGTCTTCTTGGTCTGACTCAGGGTCTGCCAGTATATTAACTCTCCACTGTCTTCTTGGTCTGACTCAGGGTCTGCCAGTATATTAACTCTCCACTGTCTTCTTGGTCTGACTCAGGGTCTGCCAGTATATTAACTCTCCACTGTCTTCTTGGTCTGACTCAGGGTCTGCCAGTATATTAACTCTCCACTGTCTTCTTGGTCTGACTCAGGGTCTGCCAGTATATTAACTCTCCACTGTCTTCTTGGTCTGACTCAGGGTCTGCCGCCATACAACTCTTTTGTTTTGTACAGTTTTGGTCTTTGTTTTCTGTCATCCTCTCTATATGCCCCAGCCTGGGAGGTATGCTAGCACTAATAATGCCAGTAATCAGTGCTGAACAGATGCCATGAAGGAAAAACACAGACAGAGTTATCAATTCTGAAATATACCCAACAACTATGATCCATATATAAATATTAAAGATCAGTCAAGTATTATGTAACATATTCAACACCATTGGCTGGCGTGCAAGACATGTTCTCTACAATACTGCCCAGGGTTTCTAAGTTAAAGCCTGGCTTTCACTGATTGCCATGGGCTGTGACTACCATGTCTCTTGAGGCACAACATAATTACCCTCATCTGGAAAAATGTGAAGGGACCCCCCCCAAAAAAAGGGGCTATATTTTAAAAACTCTGGCATGTAATAAAAAAAGTAACTGTACAGGAAAATGAGGCTGCTCATAATAAATAACTTGACAATAAAAAATAAAAACAACAACACCACCACCAAGGGACAAACACCACACAAGCAATAAATAAACTATGCTGAAGGCAAGAATGAACATGTATGACACAATAAGCACCATCAATGTCACACAGAAAATACGGTACCACTCACGATTCTCACCCCATCTCGTTCAGCTGCATGATTTCATATTGGTTCCCACAGGTCGTCCTATGTTCTAGGGGTGTCATATGTTGCTTGTTTTGAACGTTTTAAGCACATCCACCATTGATGACAGCCACAGCCAACGAGCAAATAATAAAAAAAAACCATAACTGATTAGACACTCATGAATTGTCACACCTTCTGTGCCCCCCCTGAAGCATTTCTTCCTTGTATACAGTAACCTTAAGTGCCTCAGACCTAATCACAACAACACATTCCAGAGGCATCACTTGGTCACAGAAAAGACAGTAGCGAAAAGAAAGCTCCGCAGTCTCGTCTGGGAGACAGTGCGTCGACCTCATCGAATGAATGCCAGTCACTTTTTGCCATGCTGTGTATAGACAACCAAGGAAGACATCTCATAACACACCTAGAATTTAAGACAGTCCATGGGAACCAATACAAAATCACACAGCTGAACTAGATGGGGTGAGATTTGTGAGTTGTACTGAAAATACACTTTGTTGTATTATAACCACAGCAACAGCAATAATCAATATACAACACCAACTAGAAACATTGCTTCTCAAATCATATAATTGGTAAAATAAAGCTGTGTGTATGAAATAAATAGAAAAGAAAAAGCTATGTCGCAGATTTATAAATAGATCTGTACAATAAATAACCAAAGATATTTTACTCATCTGTCATCAAATGCTACTAGGCAACTATATAGCAAATTGCCAGCCAGGATTATACACTACCTATTTAAGTACTGAATACTGCATAGATACAGTAACTATGTACAAATCCCAGTTAAATGTACACAAATAGCCTACATGTTCAGACAGAAAAGAGGATAGCCAAGTCAGGTTTGAAGAGCTGAAAACAAAAGGGCAACTACATTTACTGCAGAATTACTTTCAAGAGTTGAAAAAAAAAAAAAAGCTTCGTAGGCATTTATTAATGTCCATAAGTGGACCACCCAGCCTTGAGTGGGTACTGGGTGCAATCCGTGGAAGTAGAGGCGGCCGGCGTGATGCTGACCACATCACCTATCTTGTGCCGTTGGTCTATAAAAATATAGGTCTAGCCCTATATGCCCTATACGCCTAAAGGCGTGGAAAGGATCCTTTACTTTTACTTTACTTATAAGTGGACCGGTCTACTAGAAGACTGCCAACTTGGCAAATAATCAGTATTTTAACTGTCAATATATTACTGCTTTATGTTTTCAAATCAATTACTGATTATCAGGAAATAATTATAAATTTGCCACTCTTGGTGATCCTAAAACAGCTGGACATTTATAGTCCACATTTACTAGTAATGCATTTAAAAAATATATAAATTTAGCATTTTCATTTATTGTTACAGATGAACTCTTTCCTTTATTGTTACTGATGAACTCTTTCATTTATTGTTACTGATGAACTCTTTCATTACCAGAAGGTTTTGTAGGAGATGCCAATGAAGAAATATCCATGATTATTCATCACTGCATTACTTTCAAAGTGGTAGTATAACAGTAGTAGTGACCATTGGACAAGTGTGTTATGATGAAATCAGAAAAAGTAAAACAGTATATTGAGCTGAGAAGATTTACTGGACATAATGCGCTGTTTAGGACTCAATGAGTTAACATACATTCAGTTTGAAAGAGAATACAAAGTCTGCTTTTATATCTATATATCTATCTTTTTATATCTATATATCTATCTTTTTAAATCTATATATCTATCTTTTTATATCTATATATCTATTTTATATCTATATATCTATCTTTTTATATCTATATATCTATCTTTTTTATCTATATATCTATCTTTTTATATCTATATATCTATCTTTTTATATCTATATCTATCTTTTTATATCTATATATCTATCTTTTTATATCTATATGACAACAAAAAATCATCTGAATTCACCAGAACAGCTAAAAATAATCATCACATGAATTTACCAGATATCATCTTCCTGTACCAGATATAATCTTCCTGTACCAGATATAATCTTCCTGTACCAGAAATCATCTTCCTGTACCAGATATCATCTTCCTGTACCAGATATCATCTTCCTGTACCAGAAATCATCTTCCTGTACCAGATATCATCTTCCTGTACCAGATATCATCTTCCTGTACCAGATATCATCTTCATGTACCAGATATCATCTTCCTGTACCAGAATATCCCGTACCTTATCATCTTCCCGTACCATATCTTCCTGTACCAGATATCATCTCCTGTACCATCTTCCTGTATCATCTTCCTGTACCAGAAAATCATCTTCCTGTCTAAATCATCTTCCTGTACCAGAAATCATCTTCCTGTACCAGAATCATCTCTTCCTGATACCAGTACCAGATATCTTCCTGTACCTGTACCAGAAATCATCTTCCTGTACATCTTCCTGTAACTTCATTCCTGTACCAGATATCATCTTCCTGTACCAGATATCATCTTCCTGTACCAGATATCATCTTCCTGTACCAGAAATCATCTTCCTGTACCAGATATCATCTTCCTGTACCAGATATCATCTTCCTGTACCAGATATCATCTTCCTGTACCAGATATCATCTTCTTGTACCAGATATCATCTTCCTGTACCAGATATCATCTTCCTGTACCAGATATCATCTTCCTGTACCAGATATCATCTTCCTGTACCAGATATCATCTTCTTGTACCAGATATCATCTTCTTGTACCAGATATCATCTTCCTGTACCAGATATCATCTTCCTGTACCACATATCATCATCCTGTACCAGATATCATCTTCCTGTACCAGATATTATCTTTATTTACCAGAATATCTAAAAGGATATATCATAATTTGCTAGAAATTATATAACAATTTACCACTCTAATAAACCAATTTGAATGTTTTATGACCAGCAAATCCAAACATACTATACCCAAACACATTTTATCTGCTTCTAATGATTTAGAATACCATCTTTATTTACTGATTTCTAGAAAGCAAATAATTTACTATTATTAATTATTATGAAAGACTTGCTTTTCAAAATGCAGACATGTTTAATATAAATGATACAATGAATATTTGCATATCTTCTTTCTATGGTTCTGTGAACTGTTTCAAGAAGATAACTGGCAAGGCATGTTTTCAAATTGAGCAAGATGATGTGGTAACTTTAGCGGTCACACACATAGTGTGGAATGGTTCTGCATGGCAGGTAATGCTGCTGTAAACAGTTGAACAAATCAATGCAGAGTAAGTTTGGCACAGGGCATTCAAATGTAAAGACAGCAATATTGCTTTTAGTAGGGCGACCATAAGTCAAGTTTTTGCCGGGGCAGTACAGTTTTTTTTTTTTAGGTAGGCCAAACCATCCAGAAGATAGTAAAAAGAAAAACCATCAACTGAGACAAATGACATTTGTATTTTAGTATCAATGTGACGGTCAGGGCTTACTTAAAGAAAAAAAAAAAAAATACTGTTCTTGGCAAAAGGGGGATTTATGGTCACCCTGGGTTTTTGAGGATTGAAGCGTTTGGCCTCTGTAGATGCCCACCAAGTGAGTGCAAGACTCCTTCACAACATCTGGATTATTCATTTTAACCATAAAGATATTCTCCTGTAAAATCACATTTTCTGAGGCTCTGGGTAACTGTGTGCTTGTTTACCAACAATCCAGGATTGACAGCTGTATGGTATTATGTGACATGCATGCATTTAGTTTCCTTTCCAATGACAGGGATGTATTGTACAAGTTTTTTGTTGCCATCATATGTTCTTTATTTCTATGGCCTATCTTCCCTCCAGTGTGTACATGCATCCCTGCACTGTTGTGTGCATGCGTCCGTGCACTGTTGTGTACATGCATCCCTGCATTGTTGTGTGCATGCGTCCGTGCACTGTTGTGTACAAGCATCCGTGCATTGTTGTGTGTGAGTGTACACATATCAGGTTCTGTAAAACAATTCCATATGACTATGGCTGTTAATCAAGACTCATCACTAGACATCACAATAAGAAAAACAAGCTATAGTGCAATCCAGTATTATATACAAAATCTTCATAGCATGTACATATCTTACATAAATGTGTATTTCAAGGGAGTACCAACTCACTGCATTACTCCCCAAGTACAAGTTTTGGGGAGGCAAACAATAAGTCGATTGTTAGTCGATTGTCTTGTCTATCAAATGGTGAGTTGCAGGGCCCCTTTTTGGGCGGAAAGGGGGGGAATAGACCCACTGACCCCCCCCCCCCCCCCAACAAGTATGGTGTAAAAATCGACTAATAGGTGTATATGCCTAAAAGGCAAGGAACCAACAGTCTGCAAATATGTAAGATCTGTAAAATGGATGTGCATGCAACTCAAGTTCTGGAATAAGACAAAAGTCCAGAAGTTGATGAACAACCAGAACTTTTCAGCTGGTGAACAAGGAAGAAGAAGAAGAAATTTTGACCTGGAAAAATTATTTCTATGTCCTTGCACAGACCAGGCTGTGAGATGTTGCAGGGGGGGGGGGGGGGGGGGGGGGGGGGGGGGGGGGGGGGGGGGGGGGGGGGGATCTGGCATCCTCCCCAATGTGCTCCTCTGCCCAAAGCCTATGGCACAGAGTGGGATGTCAGGTTTGGTACACACCACCAAACATCAAAGAGAACAGGTATTACCAACTACTGATATATAGCAACTCAGTTATATCTGACCAAGACCTGACTTAACAAGGGGTACTGTCAGAGAAGTACACACATCACTGTAAACATCAATAAGCCACAACAGCAATGATCAGAGAAACATAATTATTATCAACTAGAACACTTAAGAGAAGTGCCAAATTCTTCCATCGATCTTGACCCCCATGTCGACCCAGCCTTAAATAGGTACCAGGAAATGTCCTGGGAAGTAGAGACGACTGGCATAATGTTGACCACATCCCTGTGAAGTGTCGACTGGTCTATAAAAGGGTCCTTTACTCTGAAATTTTTCCACAGCACATCACCTTGTGCCAAGTATTGAGGGATTCTGCCATCCAAGGTATTTATTGCAAACTGAACAGGTTAAAAGAGTTGGAATCAGGATGAAAGATTCCCTATTATGCAAACAAACAAAAACAAAAATCATGTGGTTAATCTAAGACTTCTGTGATGAGCTGTACATTGTAAGGAAGGATTTTGTCAAGTCTCATTTGTGTATTTCAGTGGAGAGGATATTATTTTGCTTCATTATATGTTGGTGAATCAATCAATCAGGTGCCGTCTCCACAATGAAGGTTGGCTGCAATGGATCTCCAACAAGCCCTGTCTCTTGCCCTTGATGTACACTCACTCATACTGCTGTTCGTCCATCTCTTGATGTTATCCTCCCACTTGTAACGCTGTCTGCCTTTTGCTCGCCTACCTTGAACCTTTCCCTCTAGGATGATCCAAAATATTTCACTTGTCTCTTTTTTATTTCACCTAGCAATTCTTTTTTCATTCCCAATTTCCTCACTACCTCTGTATTTGATAGCTTTTGTTTCCATGAAATACGACCTTATCTTCTGTATATCCACATCTCCAAAGAATTGATAAAATTTTCCAGTTGTTTGTTCATTGTCCATGTCTCTGTGCCATACAGTAAGGTTGAGAATACATAACATTTGACAATTCTCATTTTTAATGTATTGCTTATTTCTCTTGATGTCAGTAACTTTTGCATGTTGTTGAAAATGTTTTTGGCCATCCCTATTCTTTTCTTGACTTCTGTTTCACTTCTGCCGTCACATGTTATTACTTGTCCAAGATATAAGAAATTTTTAACTTGTTCCAATTTCACCCTGTTCACTATAATATTCATTGCTAGCTGATTATTTTCTTTGCTAAATATCATGGTTTTTGTCTTTTTCAAATTAATATCTAATCCAAATTCTGCACTCCTTCTGTTTACTTGCTCCACTAGGTCTTGTAACTCCTGCTCACTCTCTGCTAGCAACACTGTGTCGTCAGCATATCTCTGTTTATTTTTCTGCCATTGATGTGCAGTCCTGGTAATTCTACAATTTCTTTAAAAATGGTTTCTGTACATAAGTTGAAAAGGCTAGGCGACAGCACACATGTTGGTGAATACCCCTGACAAAAGAGAAGAGACTGACATCCTAAAAGATCTGAACATCAAGGAAAACTGGCTAGCCAACAGCATCTTGTCTTGGAAACTGAAATAGTTTGGCCATATCAAGCACCATGGTGGACTAAAAGAAATAGCAGAAGACTTGGTACCAGAAAAGATAGCGGCAGGGACTAACCAGCATGAAGACATGCACAGGAGATAAGTGATATCGAGGGCAGGAAAGTGCATGAGGTGGGAGTGCTGGTGGAAAACCCCCAGTTTTTTTTTTCCAGGCAGACCGTGATGAGAGCAACATTCTGCAAAGGAACCACTTAATTATGATATGTTGGTGAAAAACATTGTTATGCACCTGAAAAGATGAAGCAAAACATGCAAGACAATAAATTATGTAATTTATTATTTGTGTGGTAATTATTTCAGTGTTATCATTGATCATTATCACATTGCATCAGGTCCTTTACAGAACTGTCCTTTCCACCAGTGCCTAATCAGATGTAGAGTTGAAACACAGATTTCAGCAGATACTTGGGTTCCCAACATCAATGGAACCATTTCTGTGCTAGTGGGTCTGGGACAGTGTACCCAATTTGTTTTTGTGTTTTACAGGACCTGGGAGTTGAATGGAGGTGAAACAAAATATAATACTGAAATTGGCTGGAAACAGAACAGACTGTGCCAAGGAAACTGCTGCCCAGGCTTGGTTTCTAGAGGGCCCCCAATTCATAACTGGAGTGTGTCCTAACATAACTGTTCTTAATGACTGAGTGGCGTGATGTTGACCAGAAAAGCCATCTAGTGCCGACATCTATAAAATATAGGTCTATGCCCTATACATCTAAAGGCGTGGAAAAAAAGAGCCCTTTAATAATATTTTTTAATTCATACGACTGGGTGGAGTGTCTGGGATTTGCTCCAACTGGATTCACATCTGAAAAGTTACTCTTTGTGTCATGGTGTGTCAGTCTGTCTCTAGCAATTCTAAAGGGGAAAAACTGTTTTGAAACTGTTGTCAATAAGTTAATGCTGATACTACCACATCACAAAGAGAAGAGTTAATGCTGATACTACCAGATCACAAAGAGAAGAGTTAATGCTGATACTACCACATCACAAAGAGAAGAGTTAATGCTGATACTACCACATCACAAAGAGAAGAGTTAATGCTGATACTACCACATCACAAAGAGAAGAGTTAATGCTGATACTACCACATCACAAAGAGAAGAGTTAATGCTGACACTACCACATCACAAAGAGAAGAGTTAATGCTGACACTACCACATCACAAAGAGAAGAGTTAATGCTGATACTACCAGATCACAAAGACAAGAGTTAATGCTGATACTACCACATCACAAAGACAAGAGTTAATGCTGATACTACCACATCACAAAGAGAAGAGTTAATGCTGATACTACCACATCACAAAGAGAAGAGTTAATGCTGACACTACCACATCACAAAGAGAAGAGTTAATGCTGATACTACCAGATCACAAAGACAAGAGTTAATGCTGATACTACCACATCACAAAGACAAGAGTTAATGCTGATACTACCACACCACCCAGAGAAGATAATTTAATCAAGACAATATAAGCTTGGTACTACATCCCCAATATGATGCAATGGAATGCAAACAGTAACGTTTTACCATTATATATACATACATTCAAGATATATATTTATATGTACAAATACATATATGTTACAAATGGTCACGGCAACATAAAGATAGTTAATACTTGTGAGAAATATTCATGATAACGAGCATGTCAGAAAACAAAAGCATTACATAAGGGAGCAACACACACAAAAACGTAGAAAAATAGATAATGGAATCTCTAGATAAATTATTAAAAAGTTAAAGCCATGTTGCCAGTTTTATTGACAACAGATTGCAGATATACAGCATCAACCCTGTTGTGAGAATGAGCAGGACTGATGAAGTACCCGCTTACTCTGCCAAGTGACACACCCTGACAGTTTAAGTACATAATTGTAAATGACCCCTCAAGCACCCACTGGCACAGTTTGGGCATTTCACGGTAGACTCATATTTTTATAGACCAAGTGACACTTGACAGATGGTGTGGTCAACACATACACTGGCTGCTTTTACTTCCTGGTCCACATTTTTATTTTGACCATGTTTTCTAAGTGCATGAGGCAGCTTTTTTGTTGCAAAAAAATGGCATATTGTAGCAGACAGGGGTCACTGGTTTTTGCTGTACCTTTCACCTACAGACAGTAATGCAAGAATGTGCTAAATCACACAACTGGTGTGTCCTGTGTAGACCCCAAAATGACTCGCATAGCTACAATTTCCTTGGGTTCCAGATTTTCTTTGTGGCTCACAACTAAATGCATGCAAAATGAAGCCATACAACTCATTATGGGATGTTTATGGGAACAAGTCAATACTTGCATTGCCATCCCTATATGAAAGATACAAGGTGTTACAGGTAAAAATGTACTACGTCGCCAGTGACAATGAACATCTTCTAGATGAAGCCCTGGGAGACAGCAAGGGACATCAGCTGAAAAGAACAAGAGAGATCAAATGCAGCATTGTTTTACTCGTTTGCACACAAACACCAGTGACTGAGACCATTTTCAGTGCGCACTGCACATTCTGAACCATCACATAAATTTCTAAAAATGTGTATAATATAAGCAGAGTATGGTTTGTATGAATTAATATCTCCTGTAGTGTGTTCACTCACAACAGCTAAGAGCTTAGAATTATCTCAAATATTGTTACTGCCTTCATCATTTGTGGATGTAACCTGGACATAATTATCTCAAACACTGTTACTGCCTTCATCATTTGTGGATGTAACCTGGACATAATTATCTCAAACACTGTTACTGCCTTCATCATTTGTGGATGTAATCTGGACATAATTTTTTCAAACACTGTTACTGCCTTTATCATTTGTGGATGTAATCTGGACATAATTTTTTCAAACACTGTTACTGCCTTCATCATTTGTGGATGTAATCTGGACATAATTTTTTCAAACACTGTTACTGCCTTCATCATTTGTGGATGTAACCTGGACATAATTTTTTCAAACACTGTTACTGCCTTCATCATTTGTGGATGTAATCTTGTGCCTCACAGATGATTGTCGTACCTCTAAATTCTGTAGAAACACGTAAAACTGGCCTACTAATGTGTAATTATACAAGTGAAAGTCAACAGCAGTGATGACAAAGTCATAAAGCACAATAAGGCACAAATAAGATGTTTCCCTAGTGGGACCTGCCCCTTAGTGGTTCCCTCAAGCTTCCCACAGATTCAGGCTGGCTAACTGTCTTGTGTATTGTTAGGAAAAATGAAGAGGAAACCCCACAGGCCATGGAAGTAATAACTTCACAGAAATTAGTCTCCATTCATCATCTCCATCTGTAGAGTGAAGATTGGTAGTAATGAATCTCAGGAGCTTTGGCTGAGCGCTCTGTCATGCTGTTCTCTGACTACAACTTCACAATAGGTCTGTGAATTTGTATCATGGATGCTCTCTCAGAACCTTATATCTCCATCAACACCTGAAGTGGTAAAAGAGTTAGTGAAGAAGAAGGAGATACTCACTGACTTTTGCTTTCCCCTCTTTTCTTCTATATGGCTTTTTAGTGGTCTGCTATGTTGTATGATATAAACAATGATCTTCAGATGGAAAACAATAAATATGATCAGTAAAGTGAAAAGGGTGTCTCTAGATGCAGGCTTTGATTACACTTTTTGGGTGACAGACATAAATAAAGTACAGTATGGTACAGAATTAATATCTTTCTGAGGAACCTGACTCAAATGTAGGCTAAAATTATACTCCAGGGAATTGTTGACCTAAACTATGTATTCATATGGAACCAAGATCTGATTGAATTAGGAATATTTCGCTATTATGGGTTAGCATTTCACTGCCAGAGACTACTGACCCAGTGTACATGCAAAAAGGGGCTAATAAAATCATAGGTATCACCTTGGCAACATGACCTAGATACCACCCAAACAACATGACCTAGATACCACCCTGACAACATGACCTAGATACCAGCCTAACAACATGACCTAACTCATTCCCATCATCTGCCGTGCTTTAGAAAGAGAAAATTGGTTAATAAAATGCACGCACCTATCCCATTTTCTTATTCCATGCCACTTCTAGGTGCCACAAATATAACATCATTAATGTAAATCTAGAATTAATGTGAACTACATCATTAATGTAAATTTACAACACAGAATTAACCACATTTTACACACTGACAGGTAAAGTAAATAGCAAAAATAAAATACAGTATCCTCATTTAGCAGATGTATCACACCTGATTATATACATTTAGTATTTAAACATCAAATGGTATAATCTGTATAAGAAACAATACCAGATTGAAAATATGTACATGTATATATTAATGCAATTTTCTGCCTACTAATGCTGATATGTGAGTGTCAATGCATATCTTCAACTTCCTGGTTACTATTCACAATATACGTGCTTCTTCTTCATCTTCTTAGTTTGTCCTTAGACAGGCAGTTGGCACATGGTTTTGTTATTTACAGCTAGACTGCGATATCTCCACCTTTCAGCCAAACACATCCAATTTTATCAAACTCTTAGTCATCTTTTACAACACGCTTATTAGGAGATAGTCAGTCTGTCCTTCTGCCCTAGAAATGGAGCCCTGGAACCCAGAAGAGAAAGGTACTTCTTATTATTCATCACATTATCTCCAAATGCACTTGAATATTTAAAAACTGCAGTAACAAGATGTGAAATAACTAAACTTCCTTACAACTCTCAAACCGATTCATCAGCAGGTTTGATTCATCCTAACAAGGATTCACAACATCAAGTACACTTTCTAAGAATGATTTGCCTGATCAAACATTCAACAGTAAACGATTAATCTAAACAATCATCTTATTAAGAATAATTCAGGCAATCAAGCTGCCCCTTCAAGAAAGATGTAAACAACAATTAAAGTGTCGTTATAAGAAAAATTCTGATTCCAAAACTGTTTTCATCAAAGATTCAACAATGAATTCTGTCAAAGACTGCAATTAATGCTGGATTCTGCGACAGGCAGTACAGCAATTAATACTGAGCTGTAATAGAGATTGCAATCAATGATTAGTTCTGCAACAAACTGCAATCAACTGTGGTCTTCTGGAAAAAAAAACGAATGTACTGCATTTAACTCTTTCAGTGCCTTAAAGTGAATCATATGTTCATAGGTTCCTATCTAGAAGCCCAATGAACATCAGATGTGCTGATTATACATTTCTCTATACTAACTACCCCTTGGGTCTCTGATGCTAAATCCCCTGGGACGGAAAGAGTTAATGTCTATCTCCTCTACCATTAAAATCAATGCCCAATTCTTCAAAAAAAAAAAACTGCAATTAATCCTGGATTTGGAACCCCCCCCCCCCCCCCCCCCCCCCCCCCAAAGGAGGGAAAAAAAACATTTAAAGACAGGTTCTTAAAAAAAAAAAATGCTCAATCAATGCTAGGTTCAAGAAAAAGAAGAAAACAAAAAGGTACAATCAAAGCCCAGTTCTTAATGATAGATTCTGAACAAAAGTGAAAACACACAATCAAAGGTAGGTTCTACAAAAGACTAAATCAATGCTGCTGGGTTTCAGTGGGTGGGGATGTGCACAATTATTGCCTGGTTCTTCAAAAAAGGCTGGATTCTGGACCCCCTTCCTCCACCCCACACACACCTTCTACCAAACCCACAACCAACTGTTGGTTCTACAATAGACTACAATCAATGCTGGGTTCTAGAATTCTAGAAAAGTAAACTACAATAAGGATTCTGTTAAAATATCACAATCAGTTGCATTTTTTATTTATTATAGTTATACTAGCACTAGCAGTATTTTAACATGAGAATTCCAACCTACTGCAGGAAGTTAATGAAAAAAAAAAAAACTGCAATCAATAAAGGATTTCAGCAAAAGATTGCAATCAACTAGCTGCTAATAAAAAGTACAAAGAATAATAGGCACTGCCTTTCTTTATGATCAATGCAGTGTCCTGCCAGTAATAAATAACAGCAAACTTCCAACTGGCCATGAAAGAAGACTGTACTAACATCCACCAGTGCTACACCCAACATCTGCCGCTATTTGTGATTATTACTAATTATGTTCTTATATATTTATTGGACTGTTAAACTGATGCATTCTAGCCCTGGAATTATGGATCAACCACACACAAAACTAAAATCACAGTAGAGGAAACTCTTCTAATTTCACCCCTGTGCTGCACTCAACATCTGCTCTCTTGTGCCTCCTACTAATGATGTTGTTCTGTAGGGACAGTATCATCCATCTGAAGCCCTGTATAAAACTATGGATCAAACATACACACACACTCACAATACTAAAATCTCAGTAGTGGAAATACATAGCTACCATGTCCAAAGAGTATAATAATCACAACTGCAGTGCTTTAATCAGCCTGGGGGACAACGGACCCTCACAAGTTTCCTTCGTCCATGAGAGTGTTCAGGTCTATCACAACAGATTCCATGAGAGACTTGTAGGTCTTGTCTGTGAAGACAGCATCCAACAGTTCTGGCTCATAGAACGTATGAAACACCAAATCTACTCTTGACTTGGATTTGTCGGTCAGATGCCTTTCGATGATGGTCTGTAGAAGCTGCCGGCACTCCTCCACACTCTGTCGCATAAAAGCCTTATCATATGTGAAATCAACCTGCAAGTGTAGATTATAATATTTATGTAAAACACTGCTGGCGCTAGTATAAGTATAGGTTAGAATTCTCATATTAAAACACTACTGGCCCCAGTATAAGTATAGGTAAGAATTCTCATATTAAAACATACTGGTTTTAGTATAAGTTAGAATTCTCACACTATAATACTGATTTTGCCAGTATAAATTATAGGTTAGAATTCTCCAATTAAAACATATTGCTGGCAGCAGTATAAGTATAGGTTATAATTCTCCAATTAAAACATTGCTGGCATTAGTTTAAGTATAGGTTATAATTATCCAATTAAAACATTGCTGGCAGCAGTATAAGTATAGGTTATAATTCTCCAATTAAAACATTGCTGGCATTAGTTTAAGTATAGGTTATAATTCTCCAATTAAAACATTGTTGGCATCAGTTTAAGTATAGTTTATAATTTTCCAATTAAAACATTGCTGACATTAGTTTAAGTATAGGTTATAATGCTCCATTTAAAACATTGCTGGCATCAGTTTAAGTATAGGTTATAATTCTCCAATTAAAACATTGCTGGCATCAGTTTAAGTATAGTTTATAATTCTCCAATTAAAACATTGCTGGCATTAGTTTAAGTATAGTTTATAATGCTCCATTTAAAACATTGCTGGCATTAGTTTAAGTATAGGTTATAATTCTCCAATTAAAACATTGCTGGCATCAGTTTAAGTATAGTTTATAATTCTCCAATTAAAACATTGCTGGCATCAGTTTAAGTATTAGGCAAATATGCAGCCTAACCGACATCATACCTGGTGCAGAATGGATACCTGTGCCTCAGGCGTTTATTTGTACATTTTCCTGTATTATCACACTCAACAGGCGATGTAGAGAAGAGAATCCTGTTGCTGTTAATGCAGAGGTCAACGCTCTCATCGGTGAAAATTCAGACAAAGCAGATGCAATAATCTATACAGACGGATCCGTTATACGCCAAAGAAGAAGCGCATGGGCATTTACAGCACGCTCAGCGAGCAGAACAGTCAGAGAAGCCAACGGCGCCTTCTCCATGACAACCAGCAGCATGACAATGGAGGTGATGGCAGTGACACAAGCGCTTGCCTGGCTTGAAACACAAAAATACACCCGCGTGTGTATACTCAGTGATTCAATGAGTATGATCCGGAGGGTTCAGGCAGGTTCAGTGCGAAGACAATGGCTTGAATCATTACAGAAGTCCACTGTTCGTGGAGTCACCTTTATTTTTGTTCCGGGACACGCAGGCGTCGATGTTAAAAAAGAGCTGACAGGTTGGCTGGATCCGCTATCACTACCGACGGTCAGCCTATGGATCATGCTGATATTATCAATGCCCTCAGAGAAATGGGAAGAATAGAGGACTTTGGTGGCAGTGAATCCACATCACTCGCCAGAATGGCAGACTTGGGATGTTAAGATCGGCACAGCAAAAAAAAGACGCACACCATGCTACGCCAGAAGACTGTTAATCAACATAGAACTGGTACTATTAGCCATCGGACGTTGGGGTTCATACTGAGGGAGGGATCTGAGCACCTATGGACATGTCCGGAGTGCAATGAGGATAACCCAACTAACTAACTAACTAACTAACTAACTAACTAACTAACTAACTAATTAAGTATAGTTTATAATTCTCCAATTAAAACATTGCTGGCAACAGTTTAAGTATAGGTTATAATTCTCCAATTAAAACATTGCTGGCATCAGTTTAAGTATAGGTTATAATTCTCCAATTAAAACAATGCTGGCATCAGTTTAAGTATAGTTTATAATTCTCATGTTAACAAAATGGATGGCACTAGTATAAATTAGAGTTCTCATGTTAAAACAATGATGGTAGGCTGTGATGTTACAAAGTCCTCTCATGTTAAAACACTGATGGTAGGCTGTGATGTTACAAAGTCCTCTCATGTTAAAACAATGATGGTAGGCTGTGATGTTACAAAGTTTTCTCATGTTAAAACACTGATAGTAGGCTGTGATGTTACAAAGTCCTCTCATGTTAAAACACTGATGGTAGGCCGTGATCTTACAAAGTTCTCTCATGTTAAAACAATGATGACAGGCTGTGATGTTACAAAGTCCTCTCATGTTAAAACACTGATGGTAGGCTGTGATGTTACAAAGTCCTCTCATGTTAAAACACTGATGGTAGGCTGTGATGTTACAAAGTCCTCTCATGTTAAAACACTGATGGTAGGCTGTGATGTTACAAAGTCCTCTCATGTTAAAACACTGATGGTAGGCTGTGATGTTACAAAGTCCTCTCATGTTAAAACACTGATGGTAGGCTGTGATGTTACAAAGTCCTCTCATGTTTAAAACACTGATGGTAGGCTGTGATGTTACAAAGTCCTCTCATGTTAAAACACTGATGGTAGGCTGTGATGTTACAAAGTCCTCTCATGTTAAAACACTGATGGTAGGCTGTGATGTTACAAAGTCCTCTCATGTTAAAACACTGATGGTAGGCTGTGATGTTACAAATGTCCTCTCATGTTAAAACACTGATGGTAGGGTAGGCTGTGATGTTACAAAGTCCTCTCATGTTAAAACACTGATGGTAGGCTGTGATGTTACAAAGTCCTCTCATGTTAAAACACTGATGGTAGGCTGTGATGTTACAAAGTCCTCTCATGTTAAAACACTGATGGTAGGCTGTGATGTTACAAAGTCCTCTCATGTTAAAACAATGATTGTAGGCTGGGATGTTACAAAGTCCTCTCATGTTAAAACAATGATGGTAGGCTGTGATGTTACAAAGTCCTCTCATATTAAAACACTGATGGTAGGCTGTGATGTTACAAAGTCCTCTCATGTTAAAACACTGATGGTAGGCTGTGATGTTACAAAGTCCTCTCATGTTAAAACACTGATGGTAGGCTGTGATGTTACAAAGTCCTCTCATGTTAAAACACTGATGGTAGGCTGTGATGTTACAAAGTCCTCTCATGTTAAAACATTGATGGTAGGCTGTGATGTTACAAAGTCCTAGGCTGTCAGATATTCATCTGATCCATGTTCTTCTAGATCTAGCTCGTGGTGTTTCTATTTTCATATTGTATGCTCTTGCTACCGAAATGACTGAATTCATTCTCACAAGGTGGTCGAACCATGTGATCTTTGTTTCTCAATGAATTTAGCCATCGGTATGTTTCAATGGTACTGACATTCTAAAACATCTGAACACTAAGGACAATTGGCTCATAAACAACATCTCATCTCGGAAACTGAAATACTTCGGCCATATTAAATGCCACTGCAGACCGGAGAGAACAGTGGTGGAGGGCACAGTGATCAGGTAAGATGGACAGAAACTGACCAGCCCAAAGATGGGTACAGGACTAAAAGACACCTCAGACGGACAGGAGTGTGCACAGGAGGTAGGAGAGCTGGCGAGGGACCTAGTTTTTTCGTGTGGACTGTAATAATTGTGATATTCTGAAAAGGACCTGCCCAATGAGGATGACTGTTCTAATCTCTTCATATCTCATACATCATTTCATCTTGTTTTCTCATTTCACAGGTGATTAGTTTGTTTCTCATGTTCTTTGGCTTTGGATAGTTTGCAACTGGAATCTAAAGCTAGAATCTTCTTTCTTTATTGTTTACCAAATGTAAGCTCCTGTGGAAAGTCCTAGTTGATCCTCAATTAGGACTTTGGCTTTTTGTTAGAGCCTGTTTAGCATGTAAATCCATTTTACTGGCTTATCTGTGTGCAGTTGGATGATCCTTGCCGCTCAAGCGTTGTTGACTCCTACAACTTGCTGGGTAGACAGTGGATCTATTTTTCCCCTCACAATGGGGCCCCAAAATCCAAATGGGGATAAAACTGGAATAAAGACTGTGACTATAATTTATCTTTTTATCACTGCTGGTATAGAGGGGTGGTGCAAGACTGAGGCAAGTGCAATGTTAACTACAAAACAAACACCACCTATGTAAATCTATGATTGCACAGTACACCAATCATGTGCACACAGTGATTCTATCAACCAAATGTGCACAGACACAGCACAAACCTGATGAAATGACACCACAGTCATAGCCAGGGCATGGAACTTCTGCTTAAACTGATCAATATTGTTCAACTCCTCCCTGTTAAACTGGTCATTTTTGTAAAGTATGCCAATCTGAAGCAAAGAAGGCATTGAAATACAACACTGAAAACAAGACAAATTAAACTAGTTAAGGATCAACAAAAACAGATATCTCTCCTCTTTTTATTATTCTTAAAACAGTGGTTGGCACACAGTGTTGTGGTTTACAGCCAGGCTGTGACAGCGAGAGTGAAATGGAGAGCAACAGTAAATGTCCAGACGGCACAGAGATTGCCCTAACCATAGAAATGCTCAATAATAATGCAGAGGAATGGCTTAGTGATACAATGTCTGCCCCTAACCCAAGCAGGCATACTATTCATGATGTGGATTTTTACATTCATCCACTTTCTGGTTGTGCCATTATGTGTCACACAGGACTCACGGTCTATTTCTCTATTCCCTTCTGTCCTCGGCTATTACTTCAATACTAGTTGCTCCTGGATCTTTTTTGTTTGTTTTTAAATGTAAATGTACGATGAGAATGAACTTCATCCTTGCCAAAGCATAGTCTTATGAATAAACCTGCATTCAGAACTATTCTTGGCTTTCTTCATGGTATTTCTGTTTTAAACTGCTATCTTTGCTGATCTCAAGCAGATTTTGAAAAATTCTTGATTACTGCCATGGCACCCCTGTGGTTCCACGGCACCCAGTTTGAGAACTGCTGGTCTAGAGTTTAAGCACTGTAATAAGATTCCTTATGTGATCTACAACAGAAGACTGAAACATTTATAGACAATTTGATGTGCAGTGACGTTGATACTTGAAAACCAACCCAACTCCAACCAATCTATGTCAGTCACCCCCACCTTGATCACTGACCTGAGGATGTTCCTGGGTAAGGTAAGGGTGCACTGTGCTGCGATGCTGCAGAAATGCTGAACCACACATGGCTGTGCACCAGAGCAGACCTGAAAATGTTCTTAGGTAAGGTGATGGTGAACTGTGCTGCGGTGCTGCAGAAATGCTGAACCACACATGGCTGTGCACCAGAGCAGACCTGAAAATTTTCTTAGGTAAGGTGATGGTGAACTGTGCTGCGGTGCTGCAGAAATGCTGAACCACACATGGCTGTGCACCAGAGCAGACCTGACAATTTTCTTAGGTAAGGTGATGGTGAACTGTGCTGCGGTGCTGCAGAAATGCTGAACCACACATGGCTGTGCACCAGAGCAGACCTGAAAATTTTCTTAGGTAAGGTGATGGTGAACTGTGCTGCGGTGCTGCAGAAATGCTGAACCACACATGGCTGTGCACCAGAGCAGACCTGACAATTTTCTTAGGTAAGGTGATGGTGAACTGTGCTGCGGTGCTGCAGAAATGCTGAACCACACATGGCTGTGCACCAGAGCAGACCTGAAAATTTTCTTAGGTAAGGTGATGGTGAACTGTGCTGCAGAAAGGCTAAACCACACATGGCTGTGCAACAGGACAAGTGCCCCTACTGGTCAAGGCATGTCTATATTTCTCTGTGGTCATCCTAGAAACATGTACCCAACCTGGAGCCTGGTCAACATAGATGGATCCATGATTCTTCAGAAGTCAGATTACAAGTGCCTGAGAGGTAAGGAACCAACAGTTTTCACAAAAGTAAGCCAGATCTGTGAAACAGATGCGCACACAAAACTCAAGTACTGGAACAATGTAAAGCTAATAAACTATCTGGCTGATTAAATACTTTTATGTTATCTCTAATGGCTATCTCTACAGCAGATAAAACAAATTCTTAAACAGTAAACCAGCAATTGAAACAGACTGTGGAGTATTCCAATGACATGCAAAGGAATTTCTAGTTTTATAAGCAGACACCTCCAGGCTACCTCATGGACAACAGGGAGTCTACTCAACATATTAAACCAATTTGTGTATCCCATTTTTTCAGAGTGTCTTACATCTTCTTCTCATAGTCAACGAATATGAAATTGATCTTCACGGTTGTCGACAGCTTCCTAGTGTATGATCAAAATCAAGTAGTGGATGAACAACCAAGACTTTCCATCCCGTTTAATGCATGTGATGAAGAAGTGCAGTGTGCTGAAATTATCCTCGTGATCTTTGACAGGAGATGGAAGCACTTAAGAGAATTTGATGTCCACTGAAGGCACTTCTGTACAAACTAAAACAATCTACAATAATGCCAACCAACAATCTACAACAATGCAAACCAACAATCTACAACAATGCAAACCAACAATCTACAGAAATGCAAATCATCTTTACCTTGACCACAGATTTAATGATGTACTTGAGTAACTTGTCTGCTTCCTTCTTGCTGCCTTTGTACTGCCTCAACAGTCGATGTGCATTGTCCAGCAATCGGCCAGTGGTCTCATCAATGAAGGACATGGCAATCTTCTTACTGGACATCTTCCCCAGGAGTTTCTTCTGAGCCCTGAGGCCTAGGCCCCGTGAATCAAAGCCTGCCCCTGGTTCGGCCACTGGAAATAAATCAGGTCACTGAAAACATGTTGCTTATTATGTTTTTTTCGGTTTTGTTACTTGGAATCTACTTCTATTAGCTAATCATCTTTTTGTTTAGGTAGTCTCTATCTGCCACTTTGCTTTCTGCTATGAATCCTTATGTGAAGGCCTAATACTTCAGATTTGAACGACCGTACCATCTATAGGACTAACTTTACCTATTACTATAATACTTTACTTTACTTAGTCGCTCCTCTTCTACCTTGGGGTGTAGAAGTTTGCCAGAGAGATCCCCAGACGTCTCTATCAGCAGTTTTAACCTATTACTGTAATATGCTTCTGTAATCTTTTTCTTCTTAGCGTTCACTGGCTGTTAAACTGGCAGAAAGTTATGGTTGTTTTGCCACTTCTAAACTTTAGTCTTGTTTCAGAAATTGACTTTTGCATGCACACAGATTAGACCTGACTTATTTCTATGCAAATTGTTGGTTCTGGCAGATGCACCATGAAATACGACTAATTAGTCGCTTTTTACAAAATGCTTGTTGATTTTACAAAATGCTTGTTGAAAGAGGGGGGGGGGGGGGAGCGGTTTTATTATTTTTACCTGAAAAATGGGGGTCCTGGAATGTACATAGGGACCTAAAACATACTTAATTTCAAGAAAATAACTAAATTTTTGTTAAAAGCTTTTTTTTTTTAGGTTACAGGCCAACAGCTGTGGCCAAAAGCACGCCTGCTGCCAGAAGGAATTGCGTTTGAATCCTCATCAAGGCATATTTTTGTCTTCAAAACCGACCTTAGCTTGCTGGCAATGCAGTCTAAAGTGGGCACCAAGGCTGCCGGCGTAATGCTGACAGCGGTCACCTACTGAGCTCATATTTATGTATAAAAATACCAGTCTAGCGCGATGCAATGCAAAATGGATCCTTTATTTTGAATTTCTTTTCAATGAAAACTCCTGCGGCCTACATCTAGCCTGCAAGTCTACCAGTCTCAAGTGCACACATCCACAGGATGCTATGTTCTCTCTGATTGAATTAAGATTTGTAAAATGCCTGCCGGGCTTTGATGTTGCAATTAGCATCACAGTTCCTATCTAGCAAGAGATAAATAACTTACATCCATAATTTTCTAGATGATGATGAAAGGGAATATTCAATAAAGTTATTTGACAGAAAAGTAATCACAAACAGACAGACAGACAGAGAAAGAAAAGAGAGAGAGAGAGAGAGACAGAGTCACAGACAGACAAAAGGAAAAAAAATAGAGCAGGGAACAGCAAAGACAAGCTGGGAATGCCCAAGGTATAATAATAATGACTGTTACACCCTCTTCTTCTTCTTTGGTCACTGGCTGTAAGCTCCGGCAGAAAGTCCTGGTAGTTCGTCCATTTAGACTTCGGCTTTGTGCCAGGGCCAGAGTTTTGCGCTGTGTGTACATCTGTTTTACTGGCTTTTTTGTGTGCAGTTGGTTGTTTCTCGCAGCTCAGGCAGATGAAGTGTCACTTCAAAGGAAGCCCCCAATTAGTTGACTCTTATGACATACTTGTTGTGGGAAGTGGGTCTTATTATTGTTTCCCTCACAATGAGACCCCAGAACCCACATGGAAAACTGTCATGTGAAATAAAATAACATAATATAGTATGAAGTCAGTGACATGGTACAGACAGGTAGACACAGTGGAAAGTGGGGAAACAAAAGTAGGGGGGAGGGGGGTCCAGAGCCCAGCTATGCCTTGAGGAGATTGACTGAAAGAGAAAAAAGGGAGAGGGGATAACAGAAAGAGGGAGCTAAGAAGAGAGAGAGAGAAAGAAGAGCGGTAGCCACAAAAGAAAAGAATGGAGAGAGAATAGTGACAGGGAGTGACAGATAGGATACAGAATGCCAAGACTGTGAAGCAGCAACATGTTTATAAAAGTTACTTTCAAATCGACTCCAAAATTCTGCAGATACTTTGGAAGTCAGCACAGAGTTGAAATGGTCCCTTGAAAACTTGTTTCGGGGTCTGATGTTGTGAGTTCAGTCTTGGTGCTTGCTTCAGACTGGCTAACCTGACTGGTGGTTTTCCACAGAAATGATTCCTCATGTGGAGAAGTTCCCTGTCAAAACAACAAACCAACAGTTAAAAAATAAAGAATGAAGAAATTAAAGAAAGAAGGAAATTAAAGAAAGAAAGAAAGAAAGAAAGAAAGAAAGAAAGAAAGAAAGAAAGAAAGAAAGAAAGAAAAGAAAGAAAGAAGAGAAAGAAAGAAAGAAAGAAAGAAAGAAAGAGAAAGAAAGAAAGGAAAGAAAGAAAGAAAGAAAAAGAAAGAAAGAAAGAAAGAAAAGAAAGAAAAAGAAAGAAGAAAAGAAAAAAGAAAGAAAGAAGAAAAAGAGAAAGAAAAGAAAGAAGAAAAGAAAGAAAGAAAAGAAACATCAGAAAAGAAAAGAAAGAAAGAGCAGTTGCTGAAAAGTCAGTAAGGATTTAGAAAAGGTCTTTTTTTTAAGAGTATACTTAACCAAACAACCTATCTACCCATGAGACTTACCTACTTAAGAAACTACCTATATACTTACCAACCTATCTCATTGTGTATTCAATAACCGTCCTCTCTAATATCCTACCTATGAAAAAATCTGCCCACCTACTTACCATACTACCTATCAATCTCTATTTCTTATACAACCTATAATCACAACATAAACAGCCTCTAGAAATTAGCTAAACAGTTTTCTCAGTGTGAGGTGAGCTAAAAGAGAAAATCTTCCTCCAGTTTCTCAAAGCTTCTTCCTGAACTTTCCTCCCGTAAAACTTTCAGCCAATAAACATCAAAGATATAATTGCCGTTTCGTGGTTCATTAAATCTGGGAAGCCAAACTACTGCTGTGAGAAATCTGCCACAGTGATGATGCCAAACTACTGCTGTGAGAAATCTGCCACAGTGAAGATGCCAAACTACTGCTGTGAGAAATCTGCCACAGTGAAGATGCCAAACTACTGCTGTGAGAACTCTGCCACAGTGAAGATGCCAAACGATCCTGTACAGGCTTTTTAGGCAAATAATGCTATAAATACATTAGCCAGGGTCAGTCATCGTGCACCGGATCGCAAAATATTCACCCCCCCCCCCCCTTTCACGCCGCTTAACGGAAGAAGTGGTTTATGATGATGATGAACTTGAAAAACCTTTCTGTCCGTCATCTCGGTCTCCAATACGTGCGTGAAGTTACCTAAATATACAGCAGCATTTCATGGGTCAGGTTACCTACATATACAGCAGCATTTCATGGGTCAGGTTACCTACATATACAGCAGCATTTCATGGGTCAGGTTACCTACATATACAGCAGCATTTCATGGGTCAGGTTACCTACATATACAGCAGCATTTCATGAGTGAAGTTATTTACGCATGCATCAGTATTTCACAGGTACCAGACAAGTACGCAGCAGTATTTCACGGGCGAAGTACAGATCTTACATTATTTTTCTATACGGGCTTGCTGTAAGGACAATACAACACGCAGAGATTAGCTGACGTGAAAATAGGCTCCTATTGATCGCACCACCCCCCTCCCCCGCCTTTCCCCCGGAAGTTAGGCCAAAATTGAGAAGATCACACACGATGTACGTTGTGGAGCCAATACATGACATCTGTTTAGGAAATCGGAGGATTAGCAAGTGTAAAGTTGGGATCTTAGCATGGCTGACTATATTATTTGTATCCCCTTTGATGTATGAATTGGGGGAGTGGGGGAGGGGGTATGAGAAAAAAAGGGGACTGGGTGGTCTCGGGACATGGCGTCTGCCTCGAGTGCTGGTGGAGGTCCCGGGTTCAAGCTCCGGCGAAGGCTGGGAATTTTCGTGTCGACTTCTAATAATTTAGGTCTCTGGGTAGTAAAATCGGAAACCCGCAATAAAAAATACCCCTGGCAGTTGGAAAACAAAAAGAGTAGCCTAACGGCACTGCCTTAGCAAAGTTTGGAGTTAAAAATCTACCCAAAGTATTTCAGGATCCATTGTCTAAAAGTTGTCTTAAACAGTATGAATGAACAAATAAATAAAAAATGTACAAGTTTCCACAAGTGCTCGTTCTACCTCCCCAGTAGCAAACGAAGAGTCGACATGCTACTGGTACCAGTTCCAGACTGATTAAATCCGTCTTTGCTTCCCATTCCGCGTTGAATTTTCTTTCCGAACTCCTACTATCTTCTGCTGCACTGTCTATCTGATGCCCTTTGATGAAATAACTAAGAATGACGTCGTCCCGACGTCAATTATATTTTTCGTTAAATATACATTTGTAGAAGGTTTACTTCTGTCAGGTAATTTAACCACCGAACTCTTGAAATATGCAGATTTCTCTCCCCACCCCCCTCCCCCAGACAGTGGCTAGAGGTCTCCTATTTGCAATTTCCAACTGCTATGAGATTATTTAAACATGCGCAACCTGCACACGAGGCGCTTTATTTCCGCACCTACCCAAAAGAATAGCAGACGATCAAACTAACACAAACTATAAGATGTAAGGAACTAAAGAAAAGCTCCACATGAAAGCTGCTGACTCAGTGAGATCATAAATCACGTTAAATCACTAGAAAGCACTAATTCTATTTCCAATCCTCTCCTGGGATTCAAGTACCGAAACTACCAAATTTGGACGAAACACTTTAAATTATGTCGCATTCCCCCCTTCCCCCTTTTCAATTTCTCGAGGCCACTAATGGCGCGAGCCCAATCCTCGCCCAATCTGCCCTTCTCACATTCTACTGTGTTGAACAAGGCGAAAATGTTCCTCTCAAAGATAGACCTGAGTTTCTTTTGGTTCCTGGCTTATTCTCGACCCCCCCCCCCCCCACCCCCCTTTTTTTTTCCATTGTTTCAGTTATCTAAAAAAATCGCGAAGAGTTGTTTAAAGGTCTCTGTGAATTATTGCATTCCTTGCTGGCTTTCTGTTCTGTCATCGATCAGCCAGCAAGCAGAATGCTCAGCTGTGGGAACATGGAACCCGGGATCATCTCTGGGGCAGGCAGGCGGTCACTTTAGGAACTGGGCCAAATAACAGGATGAGCCAGGGCCGAAAGAAAAAAAGGGGAGAAGGCAACAGAGACAGATAAAGTGGCAGTTACAGAAAGATGGGGGGGGGGTGGGGGCGAGTGACAGGATAAAGGGGTGAACTCCTTTCTCTCTCTCTCTCTCTCTCTCTCTCTCTCTCTCTCTCTGACAATTAGGCGACAACCATAAACAGACAGAAGAGGGGAAAAGATAGATAACGGATGGAGGTAGGAGGAAAGAGATGGGTGGTGGTGGGAGGGGAGATCAATTACAGAGAGACAGAGAGAGAGAGAGAGAGAGAGAGAGAGAGAGAGAGAGAGAGAGAACAAGGCTTTCTTTTCCTCCAAAGTGCGAAGTTCTGGGCTTACAGGCCAGGCTAAAACATTTGCGCTGCACGTGGCTCATCTAGCAGACGTGATCCGCAGAAAGCTTTTACATGTTCGGCTCATAAAGAGCAAACAGACAGACATCACAGTCAGGTCATAAGGTCAAGCATACACGATACTCTGCCGAATACTCAGCAATCGATCCGCGCATAAACACACACACACACATCATGTACTAGGCGTGTAGATATACAGGCAGACAAACAGAGAATAGGAAATGTGCATTCAAACATTTGTATACTCGCCATTCTATCTATCAAATAATTGCACTATATCTAGACATCATACATCCCTGATACCGAGGGAGGGGGGGGCAGAGAGTGGGAGAGAAAGACAGAGAGAGACAGACAGAGAGAGACACACAGACAGAGAGAGAATGGCAGAGATAAAATAAATGGGCAAAGACCGAAAATGGAGAGAGAGAGAGACGACGAGAGAGGACGCGAGAGGAGAGAGGAAGACGAGAGAGAGAGAGGAGAGAGAGAGAGAGCATGCAAGAAGACGATATCAATTGTCCCCTCACAATACAACGCGCGAGTAACACATGAACTGATCGCGCTGACGGACAGCCAAGCACAAGGAAAGAGGAAAATAACCTTATCCATAAACACAGATTTTGCATAGCAACAAACTTGCAACAACCCCAAACCAAGCATCGTGGCGTACATCAATCATCATGCTGCTCGTCAGCAGACCCGGAGTTTTTTTTTTTTGTTCCCCCCCCCCCCCCCGATTCGTATCTAACCGTCAGCAGGCCAGATTTAGATATACGCTTATAAGATTTAAAAAAAAAAAAACAGTGACGGTGGTTCTCTTGCAATAACCTGTTTGTCAACACCACAGTGCCAACCTGTAAGTTCTATGGCTACAGAGATTGTGGAGGGAACGCTGGCCAATTGAAGACCCAGGAATGTGATTTGATGGTAGCTTGGTTTATAAACTGAAGCACAGAGGAGGACAGACTCAGGTTCATGTATAAAAGCCAAGCAGGAAACTCTGCGCCGTGTCAATTTATGTCTTTTAAAATCAGAGTTTTTTTTGTGTGGTGCCTTTCTGATTTTGGGGGAGTATGCGATGGCGAATCCTGACTTATCAGTCTTGCGAGGATGGAAAAGAAGTACAGAACGAGGCTTCGCGTATTATACGTTGATGTACGAGAGAAACAGAATGGAGGTTAATGCGCCTATCTTCTCGATTTTCCAACCATGGAGGACAGAATTCACATTTGCAAAGCAGGTGACCTTAGAGTCCCCCAAAAAACCCCCCCGCCCAAAAAAGACACACGAGACTCGCTGCATCGTAAAAATTGGGAAGAAAAAAAAACCACAGCGTGTTAAAAGGGGAAAAAATCGTGGATGGGTCAAATCCAACAGACATGATTCAGCAGGTTTTGGTTTTCTTGAGACACAAGAAATTTTGGTGATGTGTTCTGTGGTCCGTCACTCGTGAGAAGCTCGTGGGCTTTTACGGCTCGGCGTTGGAATCAGAATTGTGAAAGCAACATTCTAGTGGCTTTCGCTTTGACTATAAGTAGTTCTGGGGCTACGGAGTTATGGCAGTGACCAAAGCAATATCATGGCTGGAGACGCAAACCTTTACCCGGGCATGGTTTTATCTGCGATGGGATGGAAAAATCGAGATGGGTTGGGTCTGGAGACAGTGACTAGAGTCTACATGAGGCGGTCGGGGCTGATGTATATTTCGTCTTCGTGCTGGGGACACATGCGTACACGGAAATGAGCAAGCTTGTTATGTAAAGCTAACAGTGGCGGAAAGCCGTGTCCCCCCCCCATGCACCATGGACCAGACTTGATATACTGAATGCTCTACAATAAACCACGCCGGTCTGCGAGCACCAAAATGACGACTGTGAATCTGCAACCATACCAGACTTCAAGAAGAACGATATTTAAAAGGGGTAGGTCAGATAAGAGCATTATGCAGGAAGCCAAGAAGAAAAAGTAACAAACACAATGACTGGTGTCGTAAACCCGCTATAAGCTGCTGGATATACCGAGGGAGGGGATCTGAGCTTATGGAACTGGATCGGTTTGCATGGGCAGTGAGAGATTGTCGACTAACTAACAACCAACCAACTAACTAAAAGAAATTGAAAAAAAAGCATGGGGGACATGTCAAAAGTTCGAAAAAAAAATCCCACCAAAAGGTTAGCTTTTTTTTATCTCAACATTCTTAACAAAGAGGTAGGAGTTCTATCTCAACATGAAGGTCAGGTCAAACATTCTCAACAGGAAGCGTTTTGTATCGCAAAAATCCAAGTTATAACAAAACAAGTCATGACAATACATCATCCAATAAAAACGGGTAGCGTTTCTATCGCAAAATCTAAATTATCAACAAACAAGTCCTGACAATACACACCCAACAAAAGGGTAGCGTTTCTACGCAAAATCTGAGTATAACAAACGGCGACAATACACACCCCAACTAACAGGGTAGCGTTTTTTTCGCAAAATCTGAGTTTTCAAAAACAAGTCCCGACAATACATCACCCAACAAACAGGGGGCGTTTTTTATCGCAAAAACCTGGTTATCAACAAACAAGCCAAAAACATACCAACAAACAGGTAGCGTTTTTTATCGCCAAATCCTAAGTTATCAACAAACAAGTCCCGCCAAAAACCACCCCAAAAAAAGGGGGAGCGTTTTACGAAAAAACTGAGTTAAAAACAAACAAGTCCGAAAATACAAATTTGCCCAACCCAAAATAGGGGAGCGTTTTTATTCAATATTTTAAATCATGATCTCCTCTTCTTTCCCCTTTTCTCTCTTCTCTCTCTCTCTCCCCAAAAACCTACAGCCCAAAACCCCCCCCTTAACAATCAATACTTTCACCCAAATGGCGGTATTCAAAAAGAAAAAGCAATGTTTGGGTTTTAAAATTTACGCTTCTCTGGCAAAACGACATGTTTAGTGATGAAAACGTGGGGAAATTTCGTTCAAGCTTTTTTTCTTTATCTGTGTTTTCAAACTGAACTCCCCTCCCCGGTGAGTTCCAGGCCCCCCTGTGATAAAAAAGGGGAAACTCCACGTCACCCACAAGCAGTTCATGAGCGGGCTAACTGGGAAATTTTCCCTTTGAAGTCGGGATGCATCTGCCCGAAAGTGAGGGGAACCAAAAAGTCTGATACAAATGAAAATATATGCAAAAAGGAGTGCGTGCAACACCCAGTTTGGGGAGGACTAGGTTTTAGCAGTGGGCGAAATCCTAACTTTCGCCAGGTTACAGCCAGTGAACCCCAAAAAAGAAGAAATAAATTTAAAATTAACCCCCAAAAAATCTTTCCCGAAAAAGACACAATACATAAATCAGCCCGTGCCTAGGTAAACCTGTAAAACCACTCTTTAAATACTGCAACGCGTATACAAAAACAGGGCCAACTCAAACCCCGCACAAAAAACTTGTTCGATCAAAACGACTTACAAATCACGTCAGTCGACCCAAAGACGGGGCTGTCAGACGTCACTGCGGTTTAAACCCCCTTTACCGCGCCACGGGCGAACAAGGGGGGGACGGGATGGTGCCCTATTTGTTTTGACCACCTGCACAGGGTGGCTGATGTCGTCAGATCCACCCGGGTCCTTTTCTGTCGGAAAAATTTTCCCTAAATTAGTTAACATTTATAAATTCCCGTTCGATGCGTTTTCCAAAAACACCCCAAGGCGGTTGACGCCAAGCGTTAAAAGCGATAAACACCCGAGAAAAAAAAAAAGGGCCACATGTGGTGAGGACAAGTGGAGGGCCCCAAAGCGTATTTTCCAATTTAGGCCCGGATATGCGGCCCCTTTTCCCCCAAAACAAGTGGGTTAAATAACAAAAAGTTTGGAC